>QJPP01000686.1:0-142486 GCA_003996215.1 Jaltomata sinuosa | reverse complement strand
CCCTCAGTTTGATGGGCCATGCTCACTCTACTATGCGATGTATTACCAAGATGTCGCTATTAAAAACTATCACAAATGAGTCCAAATACGAGCCAAGAACGCTGTGCATCAAGTTCATAAAGGCTGCGGGGCATTAGTCAACCCAAAAGACATCACCAGGAACTCATAATGGCCATAACGTGTCCTGAATGCTGTCTTAGGGATGTCCTCCGCCCTAATCCTCAACTGATGGTAACCGGACCTCAAATCAATTTTCGAAAACACAACTGAACCCTGAAGCTGGTCAAACAAATCATCAATCCTTGGCAACGGATACCTATTCTTCACTGTCACCCTATTCAGCTGCCGATAATCAATACATATGCGCATCGACCCATCCTTCTTCTTCACGAAGAGAACAGGAGCACCCCAAGGTGACACACTAGGTCTAATAAACCCCTTAGCTAACAGATCCTGGAGCTGCTCCTTAAGCTTCCTCAACTCAGCAGGAGCCATACGGTAAGGAGAAATAGAAATGGGCCTAGTGCCCGGCTCTAGCTCAATAGAAAAATCAATATCTCTCTCAGGTGGAAGGCCTAGCAGGTCGGTAGGAAACACATCGAGGAAGTCTCTAACCACAGGAACAGACTCAGGAGAAGTAGGGTCAGCACTAACATCTCGGACATATGCTAGATAAGCTAAACACCCACGGGCAATCAACTTCCTAGCTCGAAGACAAGAGATGATCCCAGATGGTGCATGGCTAACAGAACCCTGCCACACAACCAGGGATACACCGGGCACAGCTATGGTAATGGTCTTGGCATAACAATCCAAAACCACACGATGAGGGGATAACCAGTCCATGCCCAGTATCACATCAAAATCTAGCATATCAAGAATCATCAAATCACCCCAAGTCTCTGAATCACCAATAGATAACATACAGGATCTCACAATCCGATCCACTACTAAAGAATCTCCTACTGGGGTCGAAACAGAAACAGGAACAGATAATGGCTCACTAGCCAACCCCAAACAAGGCACAAAGTAGGCAGATACATATGAACAAGTGGATCCAGGATCAAATAAAGCCATAGCAGACTGATGGCACACAGAAATCGTACCTGTAATCACAGCATCTGAGGCCTCTGCCTCTGGTCTCCTAAGGACCGCGTAAAACTGACGACGACCTCCACCTGCCCGACCGCCATCCCTACCACCTGCTCTGCCACGTGGAGCACCACCTCTACTCTGACGACCACCCCCTCTAGCGGGGGCTGAACTACTCGTAAAGGCTCGGCCAACTGAACTGTACCCTGCTGAGGGAAATCTCTAGCAAAATGACCTATCGCACCACAAGTAAAACAAGCCCCTGACGGCCTACTCAGTCGAGATGAACCCGCAAATCCCGAATGACCACCACGACCTGATGCCCCAGAAATTGTACCCCTCGAAGACTGGTCGCTATAGCCCTGATGGCTGCCCTGACCCTGCTCGAACTGGGTACTACCGAAAGTCTGAAGGGAAGCCTGAACCGGTGGCTGGACTGACCCTGGTACTGCTGTGGCTGATAACTCCGGCTCCACTGGCCAGGACCTCTACCACCATATCTGGAACCACTATAGACACCCTGATGCCGAGGCCTCTTATCTCTGGACCCCTGATCATGTCGCTGTAAGTCCTCCACAGTGCGGCCATAGTCTACAATAGCCTGGAATGACCGACCACTGGCAATCAATATCTCAGCTGGCTGCCTGATCTCTGGCCTCAAACCCCATACAAATCTGCGAATCCTATCAGCCTCGGTAGGAATGATCATAGCTCCGAACGGTGCTAGCTGATGAAAACGGGTCTCATACTCTGAGATAGTCGTAGATCCCTGCACAAGGTGAGTGAACTGCTCCCTGCGATGCTCCCGATCACTCTGGGGTAGGAACTTGGCCATAAAGGCCTCATAAAACTCAGACCAGGTCAAAGGAGGTGACGATGGTGGTCTACAAGCAACCTGAGCCCTCCACCATAACTTCGCTGGGCCCTCCAACTGATAGGTAGTATAACCAACCCCGTGAGTCTCCAACAAACCCAGATGATGCAACATCTCCTCACAGGTAGTAATAAAGTCATGTGGATCCTGTCCAGAAGTACCAGCAAACCTCGGAGGTGCTAACCTCAAAAACCTACCCAACACCTTCTGCTCTGACTCTGTCATAGCTGGGCGAGGAGCAAGAGGCTATGCAACAGATGGAACCGGAATAACCTCCGCACGGGGAGCCATAGTAGCCGGCTGCGCTCCTGAGCTCTGTGCACCTAGGGCTGCCCCCTGAGCAGATGTCTGCGCTACCTCAGAAGGCCGCTCTCCAATCACACCCAAAAGCTGTAATAGTAATCCCCAAATATCTGGAGACTGAGCTGCGGCTGAAGCTGGCATAGAGGTGGGCACTGGAGCTGGAACTGGAGCTGGCGCTGGAGCTGGCGCTGGAGCTGGCGCTGCCTGGGCTACCCCCTGAACCACATGTCTCTCGACCCTTAGCTGGAGTGGGAGGCTCATCTTCGCGTGATGCCGCTGATCTCGTACGAACCATATGCGGAAGAATGAAGTAGAACAAATGAGATTTCCAGAAACTTCAAGGGTTGTACGCACGACACAAAAGCAATGAAAGAGTCAAATTTCATAAAATGCCACTGTAGCCTCCCAAAGATTGAATACGGACGTCTCCGCCCCGATCCACTGGACTCTACTAGACATTGGCTCCTATACCGATGACACTGGTGAACCTAAAGCTCTGATACCAAGTTGTCACGACCCAATTTCTCGGTCATGATGGCACCTACAACCCCCGGTAGGTGAATCAATCCCCGTAGCCTAGCTACTATCTAGCAGATAAGGGAACAAGACAAATAAAATAGATAACAGGGATATAAATATATACTTATGCGAAAACTAAACCAAACCCCAAGACCTGGTATCATAGTATAGAGCCAAACTACATACATGGAGTGCAAATAATCCAAAACTATATATACAGATGTCTCTGAATGGTAATAGAGTACATGAAGCAAAAGATAAACTAAAGCTAAGCTCCGATCGCCAAGAGCTTACCCTCAGTCTGAAGTAGTCCCCAACAGATCTCCAAGCACGAATCACAACGATCTATCGGCGATGGCCCACGCTAGGATCTGCACCAAAGATGCAGGGGGTAGGGGTGAGCACCAAATGCGAAGCATAAGGTACCCAGTAGGTATCATAGGCCGACTGGGCACATATAAGATAAAAGCGTAGTAATAGACAGAATAGAAGCAAGCAGTCACAGAAATCAACGAAAGGGTACACAGGAACTAGCCCAGAGGGAAATCAACAGAACCACATATTGAGGCTAGTAAGCAGAATATACACACCATAGGCACAGGTGAAAAGTAAGAAATAACGCACCTGGGGGTCCTGCAAACAACAGTGTATACAAAATAAGTTTACGAAATAGACGGTATACCGGTAACCTCAAGTGTAAGAAGAAGAGAGAAAGAGTAATAATAGGCATGCTCAGAGACATGAATCATACTCAACTAATCATACCAATCTCATACTTATCCATAATAGAGAACAATTCTGTAAGTAAAAGCAAAAGTCTACCTACAGTCCCCCGGCCGCCCATACAACCGAGGAACACAAACAAGTGAAAACAAACCCTCCAGCATCCCATACTACCGGAGCGTACAATCAGCAAACAGCAAACAAGGGTGGAGCCTCAAACAATGAATGATATGATGCATGAAGATCTCAAGTGCCATGGTATCTCTGTATGTACCTCCTCCGGCGCCGATCCGGCCCAGCAGGCAGGTTCCATGGAAGGACACTGCCCGTATACCTCTACTCCACCGTATACCCCTCCTCCAGCACACGCAGCCCGTAGACCCTGGCCCGGATGGCAAGGTCCATGGAGGTCCCAGACCCCATACTAAAACTCAGCATCAGAACATGTCGCCCGGAAGCAAGTCCGGTATCAGGATGGAGACCCAGTCTCGAATATGCAATGCCCAGACCCTGTCCAGGACTAAAGTAGTAGGAAAATGTCTGAAAACCCCCTCTAAGGGTGCCCGGGCGTAACCGGGTCTAAACAGTAAAAAGTCATCTCAGGTGCTCGGTCCGACCGAGACTAAAAACCATCTCAAGTAGCAAGAAAACTCAACTAGCACTCCGGCCCTGCCGAGTCTAGTGTAGTAGTAAAACTGGTGTTTTAAAACATAATTTTACTTTCTTTTACCCAAGAACACTCACAAGTCAAATCAACCATTTCCAAATCATTTCCATAAAAAATGGGGCCCCCGGGCCATGCAAGGTTTAGAAAACAGTGCCAGTAGGCCCGAAGCCAAAACCACGGTAAAACATGGATAAAACCTCTTTATATGCATGGAAATGGTATGATCACACACAATAGCTGCCCCGCAGCTCACAATCAACCTATCGACCCTGCACAGGCCCACAACTACTCAACAAGCATAACCAGCCTAGAAGGATAATTCTATGCCCGGGACTCGCGGACATTCCCCAAAATCCCACCTTCTATGTTCCAGAGTCAACAAGGCCTCACAGGACCACAAGGGTAAATAAAATATATCGGCAAATACTACAAACAACGGAGGAACAAAAGGAGGCGGACATGAATAAAGTGGTCAAGGTCTGTGGTACCAACCTAATAAACCAACCCAAGGATGCCCATTAATACAATTTTATTTTATATATATGGAGTCTAGGGAAAATAAACCGTAACCTACCTGTCGTTCGATGACAAGCTTGAATCTCTCCGAAAAGCTCCGAAACCAAAATTAAACTTGAACTCGGGCTTGAATAATTTGACGTAGATAATTAGCTTCCCTTTTTATTCAACGTGCAAACATGCACCTCTATGCCTAATAGCTATTTATCATACAGATATGGAGCAAAAGGAGCAAATGCTTGCTGAAGTTTTTATCCAAGTTCAAGGCATTTCTAAGGATTAGGATCAATTGATAGTAATGCTGCCAACTACCAAAAGATGCCACCATTTACTTGGGTGATTGCTGGCCACTCCCTCCACCTACACGTGGAGTGAAGGTGGCACTTACAAGGCAACAAAATAATATTTTCGTCCCGTTATTTATATACTCGGGTATTGCATAAATTCTTGGTAAAATAAATATAATATTTTAAATATACCATAATTCATAGAAAATTATTTCAAACAAAACCTACTATATTATATTAATAAATTCCAACGTAATTAAGTTTACTATCTCCGTTAAAATAATACAATGTATAAAGACTTTATAAAATAAATACATATACAATTATAACGTTTCAAAAATATTTCCCATAAACCTTTAAAATATTTTGAAAAGGCAATACTAATATAGTTTTTGCCAAATTCAATTTTTAAATAAAATATTTTCAAATACACGCACGATGCTAATAAAATTCATAAGTTTAGGCTCGTAATTCGCCAACGCACGATTTTGATACTCAAGAATTCTCTTAGGGATCCTCCCTTATGTTTTATCACTGTTTCGGAACTGAAATGGCATTTTAAAACGTGAAGTCGAGGCTTAAATCGAATTTGACCCGACCCGGTTCGCGACCCAGTTCGCAACCTGTTTTCTGCCAGACAGTCCGCGGTAAAACAGTCATAACCTTTTACTCCGAGATCAGTTGGATGTGACGTTTGGTGCGTTGGAAACTAGACTCGTAGACCTTCGATTTGGTATTTCGGGGGACTTCTAACTCTTTATATATTGAGAGAAAAGCCCCGAGACATTTGACCCAAAGTTCAGAAAATTTGTTAAAGATCTTACGATAACTTTTGTCGATTTGCTTGACTTTAAAACTTATACGTGGAAATCCGGAAGGGTCATTACATTATGTGGTTGGTTTGGGTTAGGTATGTGGTTGGTTTGGGTTTTGGGTCAACCGGACTCATTTTGAGTCTTTGGGTTCTTATTCGTTAGTGTTGACTTGGGTCAACATTTCTCCGAACTGACCTCGTATGGAAGTTTCGTCAATTCTGTTGAGTATGAAACGTCATTTTCACTCTTTTAGTATTATTGGTTTTTGAACATCGATTTCCAATTATGCTCGGAATGCCCCGTGGAGTTTTTCAAAAGTAGCAAAAAAATGTTGCAGGCCAGGCCTTCAGCGCCATCGGCGCTGGCCTAGCGCGATCGCGCTCATGCGCGTTTCGGCTGGCCAGTGTGACAGCGCTGCCTGGGCGCCAATGGCGCTGGCCAATTTCCTACAACTATTTATTTCTTTGTTTTCGTATATCTTGCCTTTTCTCCTAAGTTTCCCAACTCTAAACCACAAGTTTCTCTCCATCAAATTGCTCCATATCAGTCTTAAAAGCAATTGTTCATCGATTATTCGTGATTCTTCAATTCTCGGTAGCTTTCATCTCCAACTTGCTTCCTTTTTGTTTTCTCTAAAAATCCACCATTTTTGCTCATTCCAAAAGCTTGGAAAATTATTGTAGTGGCTGCCTCATAGCTCTTGCATGTTCGTGGGTTTGAAAAATTCTCCGTCTTGGCTTAAATTTCATCATTTTGGTAAGTAATCCTTGCCTAATTTCTGATTTTATTCTTAAAATTCTATCCTTAAACTCCAACTTGAGCGGGATGTTTTTGCGCCCTTCTCTTGGCCAATTATGCTCAATTTTGGAGCATGTCTTCTTGGCATCATTGCGGTCATCGTGCTTCTTTTCATTTTTGGTTTCGGGTTGTGGTCCCCGCGGGCCTGCTTTTGACCCAGATTTTGACCCGGCTACAATTGTAGTGATATGGGTATCGTTAGACTCATCTTAATGTATTATTTATGTTTTTGATAGTTTGACCATCGTCCAGGATCTTTCGGAGTGATTTAGGCTTGGATTTCATTGCCCCAGCAGCTTGTCATTGGACGACAGGTAGGTTACGGTCTAAACTCCCTAGACTTAGCATATATCAGATAAAATTGTACTAGCTGGCATCCTTGGGTTGGATTATTAGTTGGTACCACAGACCTCGACCGCTTTATTCATGTCCGCCTACTTTCCTTCCTTCGATGCTTGTAGTACTTGCTTGATACGTTTATTCACCCTTGTGGTCCTGTGAGGACTTATTGACTCTGGAACATAGAAGGCGGGTTATTGGGAGTGTCCGCGAGTCCCGTACATAAAAATATCCTTCTAGGCTGGTTATGCTTGTTGAGTAGCTGTGGGCCTGTGCAGGGCCAATAGGTCGATTGTGAGCTACTGGGCAGCTATTTGTGTTGATCATTCATTCCAGGCATATAAAGAGGATTCATCCACATTTTACTACGGTTTTGGCTTTGGGCCTATTGGAATTGTTTTCTAAACTTTGCATGGCCCCGGGGGCCCATTTTTTATGGAAATAAATTGGAAATGGTTTGACTTAACTTGTGGATCTTCTGAGGGTAGAAGAAAGTTAAAGTATGTTCTATCACCAGTTTTACTATTAACGCTAGACTAGTTAGGGCCGGGGTGCTAGTTGAGTTTTCTTACTGATTTGGGGTGATTTTAGTCTCGATCGGACTGAGCACCTGAGATGACTTTCTACTGTTTAGACCCGGTTATGCTCGGTAACCCTTGGAGGGGTTTTTGAGACATTTTCCCCACTACTTTAGTCCTGGATAGGGTCTGGGCATGCATATTCGAGACTGGGTCTCTATCTTGAACATGGACTTATTTCTGAATGACATGTTTTGATATTGAGTTTTAGTATTGGGTCCGGGACCTCCATGGACCTTGTCGTCTGGGCCTGGGGCTTTGGGCTGTGTGTGTTGGAGGGAGGGTATACAGTGGAGTAGAGGTATACGGGCAGTGTCCTTTCATGAAACCTACCTGCTGGGCTCGATCGGCACCGGAGGAGGTACATACAGAGTTTCTATTCCACCCTGAGGTTATCATGAATCATATCATTCAGTGTTTGCGGTTCCACCCTTGTTTGCTATTTGTTGAGTGTACGCTCCGATTGTATGGGCGGCCGGAGGGTTTTGTTTTTACTTGTTTGCATTTCTTGATTGTATAGGCGGTCGGGGGACTATAGGTAGCCTCTTGTTACTTTATCGCGGTGTTATCCCCTATTATGGTTATTCTTATAAGATTATATACGGCTAAGTTATTACTTGTTGGATTTGAGATTGGTATGATTAGTTCGGTTATTGATTCTTGTTTCCAAGCATGCCTATCTTTACTCTCCTCTTCCTTTCCTTGTACTTGAGGTTACGGTATACCGTCCATTTCTAAAACTTGTTATGTATATATTGTTATTGCAAGGACCCCAGGTGCGTTATTTCTTACTTTCACATGTGCCTGTTGTGTATATATTCTGCTTGCTAGCCTCGTATGTTGTTCTGTTGTCTTCCCTCTGGGCTAGATCTTGTGTAATTTTTGTTGATTTCTGTGACTACTTGCTTCTTCACTATCTGTTACTACGCTTTTATCTTATATGTGCCCAGTCGGCCTATGATACCTACTGGGTACCTTATGCTTTGCATTTGGTGCTCATACTATAATCTGCATCTTCTGGTGCGGATCCTAGTGTGGGCTATCACCGTTAGCTCTTAGAGACTAGTGCGAGGAGCTGCTTTTGTGATATTCTGGACTGATGGTGAGCTCTTGGTGACCGGAGCTTAGCTTTTAGTTTATCTTTTGATTATGAACTCTATTTCTACTCGGAGACAGCTTTGTATATATTGTTTTGGACCCTTGTACTCCTTATGTAGATCTGGATCTTATACGCTATGATACCAAGTTTTGGGTTTGGTTTAGCTTCAACATTGTATATATTACTCCTGTTATCTATTTTTCTTCATCTTGTTCCCTTGCTTCCACTTATTAAATTGTTCTTCCATTTTAGTTGATAGAATGTGGCCCATTACTAACCGTTCTGGGCTACGGGAATTGGTTTGCCTACTGGGGGTTGTAGGTGTCATCATGACCAAGAAATCAGGTCGTGACATGACCTAACTTCCATTTGGATACGTAGGCAGCTCATTACTGAGTTCGGTCTCAATCAAATAAAATTTTCATTTTCCTCAAAAGCCAAATCATTATTTAACCCATTCTCTGACTTTAATAATGTGGACTCAAAGTCGAGCCTCAACGTTCAAACATAAGACAAGCATTTTCTTGTAATCTGACAAGTTTGTTGAGTGAAGCAGGAATATGAGGCTCCATACGTGAAACTGAGGTAGAATTTTTGAGGTTCCCTAAAAAAATTCACAAATAGACAACATTTTGAAGTGCATAATAAACTTTATATTTTAAACTGGGGCAGAATTTTTTGAGAGTTCCTCAAAAATTTTAGCATGATGATGTGCAAAACAACGATAAGGAGCTAAATACAAGCAAAGGTATGAACCAATCCTTCTTTTAAAACTAACAATTTTCTTTGAATACAGAAATAACAGATACAAATACAGAAATTGCTTCACAACAGAAGCGCTTAGTGCATCTCCAACATGAAAAAGGAGCTAAGCTACTCTATCTCTTCACCTCTGATTATATTTTGAGCTCGAGTTATATTTAAATTCAAATATATATTGAGCCCCATTTTATATTTTTGAGCCCGAGTATATTTAATTCCAAATTTATATTGAGCCTAAAAATTGTATTGAGCCCGAGATTTATAGCTGATTGAGTTACATCCAGGTTCGTCTGCTTTAAAATTGGTTATTCAGGTTCGTCCACCTTAAAATTGGACATTTCAAGTTAGTCCGCCTTAAAATTGGACATTCAAGTTCGTCCGCCTTAAAATTGGACATTCAATTTCATCCACCTTAAATTTGGACATTCAGGTTTGTCCGCCTTAAACTTTGACATTCAGGTTCGTCCGCCTTAAAATTGGACATTTAGGTTCGTCCGCTTTAAAATTGGACATTCATGTTAGTCCTCCTTAAAATTGGACATTCAGGTTCATCCGCCTTAAAATTGGACATTTAGGTTCGTCTGCCTTAAAATTGGACATTCAGGTTCGTCCGCCTTAAAATTGGACATTCAGGTTCGTTTGCCTTAAAATTGGACATTCAGGTTTGACCGCCTTAAAATTAGACATTTATGCATGTCCGCCTTAAAATTGGTTATTGAGGCTTGTCCGCCTTGTAATGGGACATTTAGGCTCGTTCGCCTTGAAATTGGACATATCAAGGCTCTAAACCATTTATGATGATCTCTGAGTACTAACAAATTTATGTAGCATGTTTAAGTTTCGTAGGTATATGTCACCAAAGTGATCACATTTGCAACTGGGGAAGAATTTTTGAGGTCTCTCAAAAATACTGGGTTACATGCACAACGTCAAAGATACGCTCTCTCATCTCATCTTGTTATTACTGTTATTTATTACTATTACTTTTCATCGAATTAGTTAACACTTTTCTATATTTATGGGTTGATTATTTTATCTAGTAATATTAGATGTTGCAAGTGACTAAGGCAACAAATAAATAGAATTGTCATTTTCATTTTTGAGATACACTTCTTCTTATCTTTTACCGAGTTTATATTCCTATATCATCGCATAATTGTCGCATTCCATCCTTGCACTACTCTAATCTTTGTCAACTCGTGCTATCCTCATATAAAATTCATATTTGTCAATTTTCTGTAGGGACTTTGTTCATTCCTAAATCTAGAACTACACACGGCCTGATTTTCATAAGACCCGAGATATGTAGGCGACTTGAAACTGAAGTCTCAGCCACATTATTGTCATAACTCACTCTTGTTTCTTCTAATTCCAAAGAATCATTCTCCCAATCAGACAAAATTGGCTACTAGTCAATATTTCTTGCCCGCCAATTCATCCTTCATTCCTGAGAAAGGAAGGGGCAGCTGTTGACACCCAATTTTAACCTCCCTATACCCTCTCGGGCTGTTATTTTGCTAGTTATTATTATTTTTTAAGTTTAATTTTTCTCGCGTATTGCTTTTATTTACTAAATAAATTATGTATTTTATCATCGTCTTGGTACTTTCTAAATTCATAATAATTTATAAATATATATTTTATTTTTAATTATCGTGATTTTCATATAATATTATATATCATTAATTTTACGTACGATATATACACATATATACGTAGTTTATTTATACGTTTAAATAATATATATTTTTTGATAATTATTGCTAATTATTATTTTGTCTACTAAATTATATATACATAGTATTTTATTTATTGAATAGCAGCCCAATTTAAAATTTCCTCTCGATTTATTTAAATTCTAGCCACTTTCTCCCTATTTGATGTCAATTTTAGCCCCAAATTGAGTCTAATTGGTCAAGTCTTAAATTTCAATTAACCCAATTCGTGACCCATCAGATGACTCATAACCCGACCCATTTCCCTCGTTTGATCAGAGCCGTTCATCATAACTGATCAACGACTCAGATTAAATCTTAATTAAATTTCCTTTTTAATTATATAACCCCCCTCTTCAATCCCTAAATTGACAACCACCGCCACTCCCCTCCTCTCTTCCACCTCCCTCAGGCCGCCACCAACATCGCCACCCTCCTCTCCTTCTCCGCCGCCCTTCCTCTATTCTCTCCCCTTTCTCTCAACCTCTCACTCCGACCAACCCCCACCACCAGTGATCCACACCGGCGAAGCTCCCAAACCAGCCTCCGCCCAACCGGCAGATCCATCACCCACCGCCTATCTCTTCTCTTCCTCACACTACCAATTGACCACACCCTCATATTCTTCTCTCCTCCTCTCTTCTCCTTTTCACCTTCGGCAAACCCTATCACCACTGTCGCTCCCTCTTCTGTCACTGCTCCTCCAGCGAACCATCCACCACACACCACCCCTCCTCTCATCCTCTCCTTGCCCTCTTATCTGTCCACCGTAAACTACCAACAAACCCCTCTTTTTCCTCTTCTCTCTCATTCCACTCCGACGCCTACGAGACTCCGACAGAAGTATGCCCAGCGAGTGAGATAACAACATCAATTTTGGGGCGATTTGAGCAAGAAAGAGCATCACCAGTCAGTCTACAGATTAAAATTACTTGAATTTTATGGAGTATATAAATTCATCTCCTGTATGGTCTTCCCGTTGTACTTTGTTTGTAGATTTAAATTATGTTGAAATTAATTAGTAAATTGAGTGTGAAATGGGTTATGTTTTATTCTCTGTGGCTGCATATTATCATAGGTGAAAAGTAAATCTTCATGATTGATGGGCTCTAGCAAAGCTTTAATATCTATTATGTCTACCATGAATTTTTGTTTGGTATGTCGTGGTTTGTGTTTATATTCTACAGGAGTTATACATCTTTCAAAGACATATGATTCCTTTCCTATCAAGTTTGATTCATAGAAATTATTCATATGCTAATCATGGTCTATTGGGAACTATGTGACAGATTTGGTATTTGTTTATTTTGGCAAAACTTGACTCTTAACGGCTAATTAATCGAGACAGCCGTAGTACTTGTTTACCTATAGTAATTCTACTTTATCTCACTCTGTTAATTGATACTCCTTTGACCTTAGTTGATGGAAGCATCTTTGAATATTTGTCTATTTTTGTAAAACTTTGATAGTCTTGAATGATCATTTCCTTTTCTGTTTGATTTATGATAATTATGGTATGATATTTTTGTAAATTTGATCAATTTGTTCCCCTTTTTCCTCCTGATTTTGAATTGGAGCAACCTTTAATACGAGTGTATTCATAGTAATCTCTAGCATATATTCACCATATTAAGTAACCTTTACCTTGATTAGTTTGGATAGCTCAATATTTATTATTTATGGTAATTTTGACATGATTTGTTCTCTCAAATTGTCAGCCCATCTGTTTAAAATAATAATAATCCCCTTGATTGAATATTTTTCCTCCCACTAATTGTGTGATTGATTGACCTTCTCCTAATTTTCTTGACTAATGATATTTCTCTAATATAAAAAAAGATGGCTCCCTATTCTCTAAAAGGATCATCTGAAATATTCACTAAAGCTTCAAGATTTTTGCTCTGTTTATTTACTGCCAGCTGGTTAGTTTTCGATCGATGTATACTTCAATTCAGCATGCATGTTTCTCTATAATTTAAATACTTCTGTAGTCTATATATATGTTTGTCTTTGAATGCTTTAAAGCATTTTTTTGAAAAACTAACAGGTACGCTCCTTGGCCTCTACGTGTTGCAATGCTTTATTTTGAGTATGAATGTGTTTAGATGTCGCACTCGTATGTTTCATTGAGGAATACCCATATCTGATCTAACTATGTATGTTAAGTTTTTTGTTCCAATGATTGAATTTCCCGACCTAAAATCTTAGGAATCACGCCATAGGAAGGTGATGGACCTTGCTTTTCTCAATATGTTGAGTTTGACATATTCAAGTTTTTGAGAGTTTATGTCCTTCTTTGCTCCTTGATTTCCAATTTATCTATACATGTTAGGTGGTTTATCTGCATTAACTACTATAGATATAGGGAGTCATTGTAAGTTACTGGTTGCTGGATTTCAGTCCATATGGTATGGTTGTATATATTTTGGCATCCAGGGTTGTATATGACCCTTGCTGGAAAATGTACGAACGGGAATGAAGAAGAGATGCCTGGGAATTGGGAGGACCATTCCGTCCAACCCTTTAGTCCATTTTTTTTTGCATCTCTCTTATTCATTTGTTGTAGGGATTTTCTAATAATTATCGTATAGACAACAGTGATGTAATAATATAATTAAAGTGTATGCTCGGGGGTGGGGAAATTACCGCTATAGAGGAAGTTAACATCGGTCAGCACCACTATAGCAGACAGTTTTGCTACGACAGTATGGCTATAGCGGAGCGTGGACCGCCATAGTATACGAGTCAAGATTTAATGTAGAAAACTTCCCCAAAACATTCAGTTTTCATCAAGAACATTTTGGGAGAAGGGCAAGGCAATTTTGGGCGAACCTACTCCGTTTCCACCATTTTTCATCCTAAAGGTAAGGATTCTACTCCCCTAACTTAGTACTATCATTCCTACGGAGTAGAATTACTAGTTTTGAAATTGGGGAGAGGTTTGGATTGACCTAGGAATGGTAGAATCTGGGAAAAATAGGGATTCTACGGTGTAGAAGTTCTTGGGTCTTATAAATTATTGTTGGGTTATGATCATTTAGCCATAATTCTCTAAACTTATCCATAAAAATGGTAGCACTAGGGAAGGGGTGGAATTATCATAGTTTGGCTTGGGGATTGGGAGTTTTGCATAATCTGGGTATTTAAGGCTAGTAAATTGATTATAGTTATTGTATGTTTATTTTTAGACCAAGAACAAGCGAGAACTTCGGAAAATGAGAAGGTTCTGGTTCAGTAGAGCTTTTGAATAATTTGAGGTAGGTGATGGTTGTGTTTTCCCAATATGCATATGTTCATGTACTACTGCTTAGTATTGTATGAGTTGCATGCTTAGGGAATGGTTTATGAATGTCTACTTTCTGGTTCACAGTCTTGTGAAATGAACTAGTTGTTATTGCTTGTTGGTTTTGCAAGTGTATTGTTGTTCATTATTGTTGACTGTTGGATTTCTGTGTGACATTCGGTTGGCTCGGGAACCATGCCTGGTACAGGTTATTTATTGGTTGGCTTGGGTACCACGCTTGGTACGGGATACTATTCAGTTTGCTCGGGTACCATGCCTGGTACGGGTTTGCTTTACTTGCATTGGTTGTATTCTTTCGATGGTTCCATGAGTGGACTGGGTTGTATTCTTGAAATGTGATTTCTGTATATGGTCCATGAGAGGCTGGATGATCATAATTTAATTGTGAGGTTGGTCTTAGTGTAGGCCGGGATTGCATGTCAACACTTGAGTGGTGTTAGGGGGATCCCGGGGTGGGTCTGGGCTATGTGGAAAGGTTATATATGTTGTTATAAATGAGTATGTCAATGGTTGTCATTTGATTACATGTGGTTGATAAGTTAAGGAAGAGACTTGTCGTCTGGTTATATTGTTGGCTTATTTACATATTAATTGTACTTTACTAAGCTTTAGTTATTGTGGATATTTTATTTATTTGGAGCTGGCTAATGATCCTACCAGTACACGATGGTTGTGTATAGATTCTGCACTTGCGTTTCTTTTTGTGAGTACATAAAATCTTTCGGTGGCATACGCGTGACCTCACCTATAGTCCCAGCATTTCCAGATTTCAAGGGTGAGCTGCTTCGATCGAGCTACCTTGGTTTATTCTTTTAGTTGTAGCCCACTTGTTTCAGACTTAAACTCCCTTTTGTTTTAGGGTTGCATCCCCATATTTTAGACTTGGTACGTATTTTGGTACGATGACCTTCAGGTTCTAGGAAATATTTTTCGCAGATTATTATTGTGATAGCAATTGAGATTGTGAATGTTAGTTTACTTTATGCACACTATTTTTGAGCTGTTAGACTTGCTAAGTGTTGGGTTGGTAATAGTTTGCTCACCCGGGGGTATTGGGTGGGTGCCACTCACGGCGGGATTGGGTCGTGACAAAGATGGTATCAGATCCCTAGGTTAATTGATCTCATCATACTAAAATGGGTCTAGTAAAGTTTTGCAGAATGGTACGGAGACGTCTGTACTTTTCTTCGAGAGTCTATAGAACTTTAGGAAAACAATCTCTTCTTTCTTCCTTAGTGCTATAACTTGATTCCAATTGATATCTGGTGATACAAATTGGTATCTAACTCTTTCACTCTTCTGTCCGCAGATGGTTAATATGAGGAACATTAGAGTGAGACCAGCGGTCCCAGCAGTGGGCCCAGTGGTCAGAGGTAGAGGAAGGGGCAGGGGTAGGGGATGGGGCCGAGGTAGAGAGGCACCCGCCAGGGGTAGAGCTCAGGCAACTGCAGGAGCATGTGAGGCGACCCCTCCCCCACCCCAGGATCAGGTTGAGGAGGAAGTTGAGGTTGTTGTTAAGGAGGGTGCAGAGCAGACAGGGGTGGCACCAGCTGGAGGTGCAGGCCTTCCCTATATCACGCCCAAAGTATTTCCGGAGGTGTGGAGTTTTTTGAGTGGACTGGTTGGTGCGGGATCCACCCCCACAGGTATCGCAGATCAGGCTCTGGGCACCCAATCGACGATTACTATAACCTTTAGGATGGATGCAACATCGGACACATACGACTTCTTCAGGCCAATGCTAGGTCCAATTATGATAGGGAATGATCACGAGATGTTGAACAAGTTCCTTAAGCTGAAACCTCCTACATTTCAGGGTACTGAGAAGAAAGATGCTTATGATTTCATATTGGATTGTTATCAGAGTCTGCATAAGTTGGGCATTGTGCAGCAGCATGGGGTTGAGTTTGTCACTTTTCAGCTGCAAAGTGATGCTAAGCAATGGTGGAGGTCTCATATGGAATGTAGGCCATCGATATTGCCTCCACTGACTTAAGAGGCATTTCATACTATCTTATTAGAGAAGTATGTGCCCCATACTTTAAGGGATCGCAAAAAGGATGAGTTCCTAGCTCTGAAATAGGGTGGCATGCCAGTATCTTCTTATGAGGCCAAGTTTCATGCCTTGGGTTCTGAGGAGCAGAGGATCCGACTGTTTGTCAAGGGCTTGAATACTGAATTGCAGGTGTTGTCCGTGCACATGACTTCTGCAGGAAAGAGTTTCAATGAGGTCACATACTATGTTAAGAAGTTAGAAGGGGTCAAGCAGGTTGGGCAGGCTAAAGTGCTAGCCAAGAAGTCTCAGAATGATGGAAACTTCAGTGGTTCATACTCCAGGGTCCACAATCAGCAGGTATACTCTGCCCATCCTATTCAGTTAGCTCTGCCAGCTGCTATAGGTGGTCGTCCGGCAGCTAATGAGTAGTTTTCATCTCCTAGAGGCCAGGGAACTTCTTACAAATCTACGAGCAGGCCTACACTTGATCGCAGTTGTTTCTATTATGGTGATATGGGTCACTTTAAAAAGGAGTGTCCTCACAGACAGACTGGTAATCAGGCTCAGCAGCACTCTAAGGCTGTGGTTCCAGCAGGTAGAGGTGGCTATGCTAGAGGTCATCCACAGGGTGGGCAAGGTAACTTTTAGGGAGGTCGGGGAAACAGAGGTAATAGCTACATGGGCAGGGGTGAGGTGCAGCCAGCCAAGGAAGTTGCTCGGATTGATGATCAAGCTTACTGTTATGCCTTTCTAGGGAGGTCTAAGGCTAAGACATCAGACACGGTGATCACAGGTACAATTCTTGTCTGTCATAGGATGGCTTCTGTACATTTAGACCCAGGTTCTACATATTTTTATATTTATGTGAAATTTACTTTGGGTCTGGACTTGATTTTTGATATCCTTGATTCCCCTATCCATGTTTCCACCCTGGTTGGAGAGTCCGTGATTGTGACTCATGTTTATCACGTGGTATTTATGGGGTCACAGACTTGGGTAAACTTGGTAATTCTAGATATGGTAGACTTTGATGTTATTTTAGGCATGACCTGGTTGTCTCCTTATCATGCCATATTGAATTGTAACACTAAGACTGTGGCTCTAGAAATTCTGGGTAAGGATAGACTAGAGTGGGAAGGTGTGTACAGGCCTAAGCCGGCTAAGATCATATCATTTGTTTGGGCTAGAAAACTAGTGGGGATAGGGTGTTTGGGCTTCTTGGCTCATCTCTGGGATGATAGTATGGAGTCCCCATCTATTGAGTCAGTTTTGGTTGTGTCAGAGTTTCAGGAGGTGTTTCCGGCTGATTTGCGTGGTATGCCTCTGGACAGGGACATTGATTTTTGTATTGACTTGGAGCCGAGCACTCACCCAATTTCCATTCCTCCCTATTGCATGGCTTCGACAGAGTTAAGGGAACTTAAGACTCAACTCCACGAACTCTTAGACAAGGGTTTTATCCATCCCAGTGCTTTACCTTGGGGTGCTCCGGTGTTGTTTGTGAAAAATAAGGATGGTAGTATGCGGATGTGCATAGACTACAAGCAGTTGAACAAGGTTACCATACGAAATAAGTACCCTCTACTCCGTATTGATGACCTTTTTGACCAATTACAAGGTGCATCTGTCTTCTCGCAAATTGACTTAAGGTCAGGGTATCATCAGTTAAAGATTGGGCCCGAGGACATTCCTAAAACTACTTTTCGAACTAGGTATGGGCATTATGAATTCCTAGTTATGTCATTTGGGTTAACCAATGTGCCGAAAGCATTCATGAGCTTGATGAATAGGGTGTTTAAGTCTTATTTGTATTTGTTCGTCGTCATTTTTATAGATGACATTTTGATATACTCCAAGAGTAGGGAAGAGCATGTTGAACATCTTCGTATTATATTGGATATTTTGAAGCACCAAAAATTGTATACGAAATTTTCTAAGTGTGAACTTTGGTTGACTTCAGTCGCCTTCTTAAGGCATGTGGTGTCAGAAAGAGGGGTGATGGTAGATCCCCAGAAGATTTAGGCAGTCAAGAGTTGGGTTCGACCAAGCTCTGTGACTGAGGTGAGGAGTTTTATGGGTCTTGCAGGTTACTACCGTAGATTTGTCAAGGATGTGGCGTCCATCACTACTCACTTGACAAGGTTGACTTGGAAAGAGGTACCGTTTGTGTGGTCCTACAAGTGTGAGGAGAGCTTTCAAAAGCTCAAGACACTTCTTACCATGGCTCCCTTCCTTTCATTTCCAGTTGAAGGTAAGGATTTTATTATATATTGGGATGCTTCACATTTGGGTTTGGGTGTTGTGTTGATGCAGGACAGGAATGCGATAGCATATGCTTCTAGGCAGTTGAAGGTTCATGAGAAAATCTATCCAACCCATGACTTGGAGTTGGCAGCGGTGGTGTTTGCACTCAAAATTTGGAGACACTACCTTTATGGTGTCAAGTGTGAGGTGTTCACCGATCATCATAGTCTGCAGCATGTATTTACTCAAAAGGACTTGAATCTGAGATAGAGGAGGTGGATAGAGTTATTAAAGGATTATGATGTTGACTAAGATCTATGTGAAGGAGATCATGAGACTGCATGGGGTATCATTGTCCATTATATCAGACAGGGGCACGCATTTTACCTCTAAGTTATGGGGTAAGTTACATGAAGAGTTGGGCACTCAACTCACTTTTAGCACAACTTTCCATCCTCAGACTAACGGTCAGTCGGAGAGGACAATTCAAGTGTTGAAAGACATGCTGAGAGCATGTGTGATCGACTTTAGGGGTCATTGGAACCAGTTCCTGCCATTATGTGAGTTCTCATACAACAACAACTACCACTCTAGTATTGATATGGCGCTATTTGAGGAACTGTATGGGAGGGGTTGTAGATCACCTATAGGGTGGTTTGAGGTAGGTGATGTAAAGCCTCTGGGCGTAGACTTGGTAAGGGAAGCACAGGAAAAATTAAGGGGCATTCAGACCAAGTTACTAGCGGCCTAGAGAAGGCAGAAGAAATATGCGGATCTCAAGGTAAGAGACATGGATTTTCAGGTTGGTGAGAAAGTACTATTGAAAATGTTACTAATGAAGGGAGTTATGCATTTCGGTAAGAAGGGCAAGCTCAGCCCTCGATTTATCAGTCTATTTGAGGTTCTCAAAATGGTAGGGCCAGTGACTTACAGGTTACACTGCCGCCCAGTTTATCTGGTGTCCATCCAGTATTCCATGTATCCATGTTGAAGTGGTACCATGAGTATGGATATTACATTATCAAATGGGATAAATTATTGCTAGACAAAGACCTTCAATATAAAGAGGAACCAGTTGCGATTCTTGATCAGGATGTCTGGAAGTTAAGGACAAAAGAGATCAAATTGGTGAAAGTTCAATAGAAGCATCGTCCAATTAATGAAGCCACTTGGGAAATTGAGAAGGACATGTGGGACAAGTACCCTCACTTGTTTGAGGATTCAGGTACTACACTTCCCCTCTTTTATTTTTCCGTATTTCAGGTTTGATTATTAGGGGACAAATGATGGGTAAATTGATATTTGTTGTAATGACCGGGTTCATCGTTACGGGTAAACCTTTCGTGCCAAGTTTAGAGTTAGAAAACTTCTGGGTTTGGGAGTTGAAAATTCTAGGCTAGGCTAGTCTCGACTGGTTTTGGAGCGAAGTATGGTCTAGGGAGATCCGGGTAAGGATTGGGTAACGTGTCTTGTATTGAGCTAGTTTTCCTTATAGATAAGACATAGAGGAGTCCGGGGGACTTTTTGGAAGTGAATTAGGGTAAGTGATACTCCCGGTATCGAGGTTGATGTGAAGGGGTTATTCTGGGACATCGGGGATTCAAGGTGTGTTGTAATATGGGAACTTTTGGGGAACTTTATGACATTCTGTCCCATGTCAACTGCCATAGCAGTTGACACAGTGCTATCGCGACCTCCGCTATAGAAGAGAAATTACCGCTATAGCGGAAGTCAATGTCGGTCAGTACCTCTATAGAGGATGGTTCTGCTATGGCAGTACCGCTATAGCGGAGCATGGACCGCTATAGTGGACGAGTCAGGATTTAATGCAAAAAACTTCCCCAAAACGTTCAGTTTTATCAAGAACATTTTGGGAGAAGGGCAAGGAGATTTTGGGCGAACCTACTCCGCTTTCAACCAATATTCATCCTAAAGGTAAGGATTCTACTCAACTAACTTAGTACTATCATTCCTACGGAGTAGAATTACTAGTTGTGAACTTGGGGAGAGGTTTGGATTGACCAAGGAATGGTAGAATCCGAGAAAAAAAAGAATTATAGGGCGTAGAAGTTCTTGGGTCTTGTTAATTATTGTTGGGTTATGATCATTTAGCCATATTTCTCTAAACTTATCCATAAAAATGGTAGCATTAGGTGAATTGATGGTGGAAAATCTCGGGGAAGGGGTGGAATGATCATAGTTTGGCTTGGGGATTGGGATTTTTGCATAATCCAGGTATTTTAGACCAGTAAATTGATTACAGTTATTGTATGTTTGTTTTTAGACCAAAAACAAGCGAGAACTTCGGAAAATGGGAAGGCTCCAGTTCAATAGAGCTTTTGAATAATTTGAGGTAGGTAATGGTTGTGTTTTCCCAATATGCATCATGTGTTCATGTGCTATTGCTTAGTATTGTATGAGTTGCATGCTTACAAAATGGTTTATGAATGTCTACTTTTTGGTTAACAGTCTTGTGAAATGAACTAGTTGTTATTTCTTGTTGGTTTTGCAAGTGTATTGTTATTCATTGTTGTTGACTGTTGGATTTCTATGTGACATTCGGTTGGCTTGGGTACCAGCGCTGGTACAGGTTATTTATTAGTTGATTCGGGTACCACGCCTGGTACGGGATACTATTCAGTTGGCTTGGGTACCACGCCTGGTACGGGAATTACAAATCATTGGCTTGGGTACCACGCCTGGTATGGTTTTGCTCTACTTGCATTGGTTGTATTCTTTCGATAGTTCCATGAGTGGACCAAGTTGTATTCTTGAAATGTGATTTCTGTATATCGTCCATGAGAGGCCGGGTGATCATAATTTAATTATGAGGTTGGTCTTAGTGTAGGCCTGGATTGCATGTCAACACTTCGGTGGTGTTAGGGGGATCCTGGGGTGGGTCTGGGCTATGTGGAAAGGTTATATATGTTGTTGATATTGAGTGTGTCAATGGTTGTCATTTGATTACATGTGGTTGATAAGTTAAGGAAGAGACTTGTCGTCTTGTTATATTGTTGGCTTGTTTACATGTTTATTGTACTTTACTCAGCTTTAGTTATTGTGCATATTTTGTTTATTTGGAGCTGGCCAATGATCCTACCAGTACACGGTGATTGTGTACTGATTCTGCACTTGCATTTCTTTTTGTGGGTACAGAAAATCTTCCAGCGGCTTACGCGCGACCTCACCTGTAGTGCTAGTGTTTCCAGATATCAAGGGTGAGTTGCTTCGGTCGAGCTACCTTGGTTTCTTTTTTTAGTTGTAGCCCACTTATTTTGGGCTTAAACTCTTTTTTTTGGGGGTTGCATCCCTATATTTTAGACTTAGTAGGTGTTTTAGTACGATGACCTTCAGGTTCTAGGAAAGATTTTTCGCAGATTATTATTGTGATAGCAATTGAGATTGTGATTGTTAGTTTACTTTATGCACACTGGTTTTGAGCTATTAGACTTTCTAAGTGTTGGGTTGGTATTGGTTCGCTCACCCGGGGGTATTGGGTGGGTGCCACTCTCGGCGGGATTGGGTCATGACATCATCAAATCAAGAACTTTTCATTTCATAAATTTGGGGTTTTAAATCTCGACTTGTGAATCAAAATCATGAAAAAAGAAAAGGATAATCTTGGAAAATGAACAAAATAAAGTTAGAAACACATACCCAATGTTTGTACAAGAAAAACGCATCAAAAATTGTCTCATCGGAGTTTTCTAGATCACACAATGCCAAAAATATAAGATCTGCCGATTTAAGTAAACACAGGTAACTCATCGCGTTCGCGATGACCTTTGGGGGAGACCCTTTGTGGTCCCGACAAAAGGCTCATGATTGCGACCTTAGTAGCACCAGCAACAGCTGTCCGTAGTAACATGATCATATATCGCTCATACGAGCTTCAAATGCGACGATTCTTTTTGCGTTAGTTCTAAAATTTTGATATGGATCTAATGGTGCCATTCAAACACCAAAAGAGCTTATTTGCTTCAGTTGACACTACTAAAAATCAATGATGATAAACTTTCAAACTCCAAACGAGTATCTAAAACTTATCCGAGACCTCTTGGACACAAACCAATAGTGCAAACCACTTGTAAAATACACACAGACCTGATGAAATCATCAAAATACCCAAATGAGATCATCTTGGCTAAATGTTGACCAATGTCAACTCTTTACTTAGAATTTTCTAAATTTCCAAACAACGACTCAAAATACATTCTGAAGCCTCGAGAACCAAACCAAACTTTTAACTAAACCAAGAGTAACCCTCCAGACCTAGTGAAATCATCGAAACTTGAAAATAACCTTTCTAACCTCAAATATTGACTTTGGTCAATTTTTTTAAGTTTTTGACTTCCAAAACTCAAAAACTCTTCCAAAACCCATCTAGATGTCACAGGACTTGAACCAACAGTGCTACTAATCCAAAAATGAAGTTCCAAAGCTGATGGAGCTGGCAGAATTTTGATACAAGCTCAACTTCTATGGATGATGACTAAAGTCAACCATTTCAGCTTTTCAACCTTTCAAAATGAGAAACTTGTATAATTCTCAATCATCCACCTCGAGAATTATGCCACCCATTCTCGCAAATCATGAATACCATAATACAACTATGAGGAGGGTTAAAATGGTCCAAACATACCAAAATTCAAAAATCACTATAAGAGTTGTTACATTATCCACCACTAAAATATACATTCGTCCTCGAATGTAAGAGTAAGGAAAGTACCAAGACTGTCGAGCAACTGCAAATACCCATAGTAGACCTTATACAAAAACTTTCGAGCAAAGTTACATCCGTAGTACCAGTTGTTCACCCTAACTGTCGAAATCCTCCTTTGTTTTATCCCTTAAGACTACAATCCTAGCATCCAAAACCAAAACTTCTCCAAATATCTGATTTTCATACTTTTGAACTGCCTCTGCACGTAATAACTTAGTTGATCCTAACCATAGTTTTGAACATACCCAATTCATCAAATACCAACATAGTCACCATGAGCTGATTTATAAATCTAGTGCCAAATCTGTACCAATAGAACACCATGACCTTACAAATTCTCTATTCACACTTTCAAAACTGTCATTGGTACCAAACACCCTTAGAATACACATTACCACTCTCTGAAACCTTGAGTTATGACTTTTCTTTTCCCCAACAAGGTATCTCTACTCTTTAAAGCCCATCCTAAGCATTTCTAGTCTGAAACTAGCCTTTTCCAAGGCTGATAAAGCTGATTCCAAGTCTGTTAGTACTATTTCCTTGAGTTGAAGTTACTGAGTCAAAAACTAATATCCATTCCATATTAAATCTTCAAATGTCATACTTCAACCACTATTCTAACAATCATATTCTCATGCCAAAACTTGGAGAAAACTATCGATCACCCTAAAATCTTCTTATACCATGCACATATATCCTTTATACATCAACAAATGCCTATGCAACTCATCATAATAGTTCGTGTAGTTTCTATTATTAGGTAGTATCGATTCTATCCAAAATACTCAATAAACCCTTAGAACTGCAAGTCTTTTCGTTAATATACCTGTAAGCCACCTGAAAAAATACGAATAATTTAACCCAATATAAAAATGCAAAATCACCCACATATCACTGATGGTCACCAAAACCAACACCAAATCTGCAGAAGATCCACTACTATGTTTTTCATAAGTCTATGCCAAAACCACTCCACCTTCCACTAACGAATGTTCTAACTCATGCTGTTATTTCTGAACTCAAAGGCTGAAACCCATACAAACCTTTCATTTTATACCAAAGATCATGTATAATGACTCACATTTCTCGACTTATACTACTCATGCAATTATGATAGAATTTCATATAACTCTGAATACCTCTATTTCTCTGATATAAGAGCCCCTTGTTCTCTCCTTTAAATCCTTTACAATTCAGTATTATTCGATACAAGGCCCATTGCATGTTACCTCATACTCCAAAACCAAAACCTTCGAATAAAATACTTCATTATACTTTTTAACATCCCACAATGATAGACTCTGCAACACAGGTGCTCTTCCATGCACGAGTCCTTCCAAGTTCTATATAACTGTCATTCTCAATCATCCTTATCTTACAAATCCATATACTAACATAATTAACTACCACAAATGTAGTCTTACCGCAGAAAGACTGAATTCTGATTCAAATCATGTAGACAACTTTCCTTACTGGTCAATATCAACCCATTCACTTATGGATGTTATAATATCACATACCTTAGTACACCATCAACTATGTTCCCCTTGATCTGATCACATCCATCATTTGAAATCTGAACCTTACTAGTTACCAAACTCAAAATCACCATGGAACTTATCATAACACTTGACCCTAACATCTGTAGACTTCCTTATTTAAGCATACTCAGTAGTTCACAACCCATCTGAAAAACACGTGATAATATTACCATAAACTGAACAAGACCTAAGTGACCACGTTGTTCTAAATCTAAGTCTCACTTTCTGAATATGAATCCTTATCCTTTTAAATCAAATCAGATACACTCATCTTATTTTTCGAATGTCATATTCCATTTCCAATCACTTTTATCAATATAAGTTAAAATCCCTTCAGGTCTACTCGAGGAGTGTTTCAAAATACCATAAGCCTTTCCATACAAACTAAAATGGTCACCAAAGTAGTAACAAACCACAAATCCTGGGCACTTGAAAGCCTTCTTTACTTTACTAGAATCTTTTAATCGAAAACCCCTCCAAATTAGTCATATAACAAGTACAAACCCATCACAAAGTCTTCTCACTAAATTTAGTCGGTAGCCCTGGTCATCCCCAAAGTTGATTTTGTCATTGTTGTGATACTTCAATCACATATGCACTGGTTCAATCCTGTAAAATAATCAATTAATGCACACACCTTCCAACTAACATTTTCAGATGATTCCAAACAAGGGTACCCATTGAAAACTCTCTTTATCCACAAGCTCATCATCATAATATCGATTCAGTCTCTTTAGTATCAATTGATATCACTAGCCCTCAATTAAATCTCTGAAATATGCTTCACAACTTGATCGTGTTAATACCTACCATTTATCCACCACTTTAAGTTTTCTTATAAATCGATGCATCACTCAAGTGTCCGTAGTAAAAACTGGTTAGTCCTTCAAATCTGAATTGGTTGTCGAACTCTATTATCTAATTAGGTGAAACAACTGACAACCCATTATGTAATTAACCTTTTACACTCGTTAACCGATATCTTTATTTCCACTAATCACTTACTCTACCTTAGTAGTACCATATAAAGAAAACTTACAAGATTCACCATTTTTGTACAGCATAACCATCGAGAAGGTCATACCCAGATAACACCATACATTTCTACCATCAAGTAACAACAGTACCTTACACAAACCACTCAGTCTTTAGCCCCAAGATAACACTTACCCTTGTCTCCAACTTGCACAAAGAAGCAAACATGTCCCTTGCTCAAGAAATATCACTACATAGTCCCATAAAATTCAATCACGAAAGAAAATTTTCCATTCTTGGCCTAAAATTGTCAATCATCTTCTTCCAAGAACCCATAACACTTGGTCTTCTTTCATCCTTTATATCACCTCACACATAATCAATTCATCCTTTCATAAATCTCAGTTGATAGAAAAATTAGCACACCTCATGATACTAGCCAAGTAAACACAAGTCCTACTATGGAAGTCATATACTATAACTCAAACAATTAAAATTTTCTTTGTCGTACCGCCACTTCACAAGATAGAAGGCATACTCTTCATAAGAACCTTGAAACTAGTCGTACCATTCCTAATTGTCAACACTATTTTAGATACCATTTATGCCACATATATACTCATCCAACTACTAAAAGCTAGTCGTAGGAGATAAGATATGCATGAAGTTCTTCAAACCAGTGCTCATATTTCCATACGAATATCCTTAGAATGAATGACCTGAACCATAGCCTAACTCAATCTTCTTCGAATCATAGATATAGTCCAAATCTGACTACAATTCCCTCTCATTAGTCTTCCACTTCCTACTTAGTACCAGGTCTTTCACCAAACCACATAATGTCTCCCCCAACTGTAAGCCTGCAAATCTAAGAACGTATCCTCACTATAAGCGAGAGAATAAAATGAGGATATTTTAAGAGTTAGACCGGACAAAGAATGCACGATAAGGAATCAAGAAAAATAGAATTTCTAAAGTCCTATAGCCTCCCAGAGATAGATAATGGACGTCTCTGCATCGATTTAGGAGAGTCTACTAGATATTACTCTTGTACTCATGAGACTGGTGAACTTAGCGCTCTGAACTAACTTGTCATGACCCAAAATCCCAAAAATTATGATGACACTTACCCAAACCCCACAAATGCAAAAAACTAAAAAAAATAAAGAAAGTAGCTGAAAAATACCATGATTAACCGATAACAACTCAAATCAAAGATAATCCAAATAAAATCGAATAGTAGACTCCAAAATACATCCCAAGACTCAGCTATCACAAATACAAGAGCGACTTCAAGTACAAAATGGAAAAACCAAATACTACAATACTGTTTAAGAAAGTAAACAAAACAGAGATAAATGGTAGACTAAGCGAGGACAGTCTTCGAACTCAGGAGCTCACCATAGCTTTGAATATACCAAACTGCATAAACTCTAGTCGTAGGGTCTACTTGTACCTGAATCTGCATCAGAAGGATGTAGGAAAGTAGGGGTGAGTATGGTCCACTTGTACTCAGTAGACATCATAGGTCGACTAAGCTTAAGCAATTACTATATCGAATAAAGAATACTAAAATAACCTTGCACAAAAAAGAGCCCCAGCAGTTCAAAATCAATAATAACATGGTATATCTCAATTAAAATAAAAATTCAAATAATAATGTAATTTAATGATATGAAATAAAACACAATGGCTATGCCTGTCGATATACACCCCCTTCTCAGTCTATGATAGAAGGTGGGACTCACGAGGGACCTGCGAGGTCCATATACCCCACCCAAAATCCTGCTTCAGACAAAATCAATAACATATCATATATCTACACCCAGAATCCTACATCGAATGGAATAGGTAAAATATAGTAAATCTATGTTCGAAATCCTGCATCAGACTAAATTAATAGAAAATATTTTATTTTTTTTCAAAATTAGTGCTTCTAATAGTACAACTCAGTGATCCATGATATGAATGAATGACTATGTATACATACAAAATAATAATAATAATACAATTAAAAAGATATAATCAAAATCTTAGAATCACAATAATTTCATGAACACCGGCTATGAGCCTCAACCTCAATCCAGGAATCTAAGTCCCCTATTACCCACATAGTATAAGCCTCAACTCGGGCATCCCAATGATAAACTATCTCATTTACTATCATGATTAACACAAGCTCTCACACAGGCATCACAATAACATAAATCAACTCAATTGCTATTATAATCACTAAGTCAACCCTCTCATAGCATGCTTTACATGATAAGTCTCCACTCAAGTAAAGTCTGAAAGAAGTTAAGCCATAACCTGCCTCGAAGCTGAACAATAAAACTCTATCGCGATCATACTTGAGACTTTCCTTTACAGAATTCTTTAAAACGCAACCACTCTATCAAAAATAAGTTATACACGTAAACACGGGTTCAATAATATCCATAAAACTATGAATCTAAATCAATCTAAAAAGTCAACCCTAGGCCAAAAAGGGAAAAATAATCAGAATTTTATTGGAAAATACATTTACCCAAAGTATAAGGATTTCAAATATAAAATTTCATCAAAAACAGGTTTAAAAGCTTAAAATTATTAAAATATTATTTTTTTAACTTTACAGGGAAAACCCAAATTCTCAAGTTCAAACGCGATTTAAAATGAGAAAATTTGGTAATTTTATGCTAAAATCAGTTTACCCATACTACAAGGACCTTAGTTTCTCAAAATCAATGAAAATCCATCACCAATTGATCATCAAATCAAGAACTTTTCATTTCATAAACTTTGGAGTTTTAAATCTTGACTTGTGAATCAAAATTATAAAAAATAAAAAGGATAATCTTGGAAAATGAACAAAATAAAGTTAAAAACACATACCCAATGTTTGTACGAGAAAAATGCATCAAAAATTACCTCAATTAGAGTTTTCTAGCTCCCAAAATGCCAAAATTATGAAATCTGTCGATTTAAGTAAACACAAGCAACTCATGTGATTGCGACCAAAAGTCTCACGTTTGCGATAACCTTTGGTGGTGGCCCTTCGCGGTCGCAACAAAAAGCTCGCGATCGCGACCTTAGCAGTACCAATAACAATTGTTCATATTTAAACGATCATATCTCCCTCATACAAGCTCCAAATGCGATGATTTTTTTTGCGTTAGTTTCAAACTTTTAATACAGATCTAATGTACCATCCAAATACCAAAAAGAGTTCATTTATTTCAGTCAAAACTACTAAAACAAAACGATAATAAACTTTCAAACTTTGAATGAGTACCCAAAACTCATCCGAGACACCCCGTGATAATGGACAAAGAGGGAAGAACAAGAAGGAAAGAAAAACAAAAGAAGGATATGTAGGTTAATATTCAAACTCTTGAATTTATGGCAACAAGGGACTTGATACCCTCAACTCCCAATTGAATTCAATAATTCAAACATAAACCCTAGTTTGAGAAAAATCAAAGAAAACCAAGAAATCACAAATGAGCAACCTTCGATTAACCAAACCAAGAAGTTCACCAACAATTCCAAAATCCACACTACTAAAATTACCAACTAATGCTAGGTTTCACCTAGAAACTACAAGCTAAATGCTAGGATTCACCTAGAAACTATAAGCTTCAAAGCTCAATAATCAATATTCATCCAAACTCCCTTGAAAATAAAAAAATATCCTATTTATACCAAAGGAAATAAGAAGACATTGGCTTTTTACGATATTGCCTTTAATGAGGTAAGGGCCTTGTTTGGTTGTCTTTTTTGTGGATTCTTGAATTTAAAGCATAGTCACTTGCACAACTGACCTCTTTTCTTCATCCACATCACTCCCATGGACTCCTAAGCTTCCCTTTTCACGAATATCGTACGTGTCATCCATGCCATCTATGCTCATTTCAACTATGCCATCCATGCTAGTATCATCCTCCCCTTCTTGAAAATGATTCATCCTCGAAACCAAACCTTAAAAACACATGAGAAGTACAACAACTAAAACATCCTCAAAGCATGAGGGTTAGTACATGGGTTAGCAATAATATCACCATGCCAAGGAGGCACAAATTTGAGATACAACCAAATATCCTTTGCTTCCAATAAAAGCAACTCATCATACAAGGTGCATAGGTTTTGGTTATGATAAATATCAAGAGACAAGGCAAACATAAAGGTCTTTATGGCATCAAGAATTCTAAAAGAAGGTATCATATTTAACTTTGGAGCCATAAGACATAATTATTTCATTGACTCGCAAGAAGGCCACACCAAAAGTGGTGCAATCACCCATTAGGGTTCATTAGGGTCAAAGAAGTAAAAGACTCACATATCTTTACCTCCATACAAAATAAATCCCACACCACCATGGGTATCATCATAAGAAAAGAGGTAGTAGAGAAAGGTGTTAATCTCACTATTATCATCTAGGGCGTGCCAAAAAATAAGGACACCGGTAGATAAGAAGAGATATTTTAAGCACGAAACAACCCTCTCTATCAAGCAACTTTCCAAAGGAAGTGCACCGACAAAGCCATGCTACTAGAATAGTCGAGGGATCTATTAGGAGTCAAATCACTCCATGCCAAATAATACATCCAAGGAGTTGGGGTCCCTCCTATCATAGAACCAATCATGCTTCTAAGAGTTCCATTTGGAACTTTAACTTGTCCAACCCTATGAAGGTGATAAGGAGCTTTCAATATCCATGGACTCTTCCAAAAATAAATAAGCAACTTAGCATCCACTCAAGGGTTCTCAATTGCAAATACACACTTTAAGACAAGAATGTTAACAAGATGACATTCACAATTTGGAACACAAGAGGACAAGAGTAAGCATTTCAAGTACACTTTATTGTTATTCCTCAAACAAACTCCCACAAGGAGTGGACAAACAAGTGGAGCCATGCTTCTTAAGAGATTGAAGGAACTATAGGATGCACTTCCTATGTTCACTAATTTTAGCATGCTTCTAAGAATCCATCCTAACACCTCAACTTGTCTAACCACATATATGTGACAAGGAGTAGAATACATAAATCGGGCATCACGGATGCACCATGGATTCTTTCCCAAACAATAACTATGGTTGGCATTCAAAACATGAAACTCACATAACTTAAGCATAGCCAAAACCAACCATAAATACATTAGAGCTATATCATCACTCTCATGGTAGGGTATGAGGTTATACAATTTTCAAAACCTACCTACCATAGGAAAAATGTCCTCATGACTCCAAGGATTGCTTGGAATAAAAGGGAAATGGTACATACCTTGAAGACGGGCCTTTGAGTGTGCATTCTTGTCCACCACACTTGGTTTCCCAAAGCTTTTCCTGCAATGCATCATCTTGTAAAAGGACTTGAATCAAGAAGTTTAACAACGAATTAAGATGAGAAAAGTTGAAGAAAAGAAACACGAAAGAAAATGGACTCAGAAAAAACTAAGTAACAAAAGTAGAAAAGTTACTTGTGTTGCTTAATTTGAAGGATCAAAGAAGTGATTTGATGTTTTAAAACTAGTTAACAAGCAATTAAAGATGTTAATTAGTAGAGAAATGGAAGAAAAATGAGTGTAGAAGAAGAAATCGACCAAATCTGACAATCAGAAAGTTCTGAAGGACCAAATCTGACCCTTAGAAAAGAGTTTGAGGGGCTAAAATTGATATTTACAAACTTGTCCAGAAAGCTTCAAATTTTGGGACCCCAAAATTTTTCCAAGTGTTGGAAATCGAGTGAGGGTTGCTGCTGAGTTGGCTGCTGCGTTGGCAGCTGATTGGCGCTGCGTTGGTGCTGATGTGGCTGCTGATGTGGCTGCTGATGTGGCATCCACGTGGAATAAAAATTTTAATTTTTTTTCAGATTTCACTTTCTTTTTTCAAATTTCAATTTTGTTTTTTGAAAAATTCTTGTGGACCCAACAAACACCTTTGACCAACTTTGACTTGAGAAAAATTGGATCAAATGTACCTTTTGCCTCCTTCAAGAACAATTTGAAGAATATCAAAAACACCTAGAACATCAAGAACATACACTAATCACCAACACCTTCAAATCAACTCAAAATTGGCTCAAACTTTAGGATTAGTTTCCTCTACACTTAGGGAACAAACCCCAATAGTTTTTAAGCTCCAATTTCTCTCAATCAAGAGACTCACTTTTCAAGTTTGCAAGTTTTCAAAGCTTCAAAGTCCTTCAATGACAACTTTACTTCTACAACTTCAAATTGAACGAAATTTAAAATCTAGACTCAAAAAACGCCAGGGAATCAAGATCTAGTGTCAAAAATAACAAATTCAAACATTAAAATTTTTGGATTTTTTGATTTTTTTTGGGATTTTTGGTTTGTTTTTTTTAGGATTTGGAAGATATCAAATTTCCAAGACTTAGATTTGTGGGAACAAACCTAAACCAAACTCTGATACCAAATGATAATAGACAAAGAGGGAAGAACAAGAAGGAAAGAAAAACAAAAGAAGGATATGTGGGTTAGTATTCAAACTCTTGATTTATGGACAACAAGGGACTTGATACCCTCACCTACCAATTGAATTCAACAATTCAAATACAAATCCTAGTTTGAGAAAAATCAAAGGAAACCAAGAAATCACAAATAAGCAACCTTCGATTAACCAAACCAACAAGTTCACCAATAATTCCAAAATCCACACTACTAAAATTACCAACTAATGCTAGGCTTCACCTAGAAACTACAAGCTAAATGCTAGGCTTCACCTAGAAACTACAAGCTTCAAAACTCAATATTCAATATTCATCCAAACTCCCTTGCAAAATAAAGAAATATCCTATTTATACTAAAAGAAATAAGAAGATATTGACTTTTTACAATATTGCCCTTAATGAGGTAAGGGCCTTGTTTGGTTGTCTTCTTTGTGGATTCTTAAATTTAAAGCATAGCTACTTGCACAAATGACCTATTTTCTTCATCCACGTCACTCTTATGGACTCCTAAGCTTTCCTTTTCACGAACATTGTACGTGTCATCCATGCCATCCACGCTCATGTCAACTATGCCATCCATGCTCATGTCAACCCCGGACACAAACCAATAGTGCAAACCACTTGTAAAACACATTCTGGACCTGATAGAATTATCAAAACACCCAAACGAGGTCAACTTGGCTGAAGGTTGACCGATGTCAACTCTTAACTTAAATTTTTTTAAACAATGACTCAAAATACATTCTTAAGCCTCGAGAACTGAACCATATATTCAACTAGACCAAAAGTAACCCTCCAGACCTAGTGGAATCATTGAAACTCAAAAATAACTTTTATAACCTCAAATATTTACTTTAGTTGATGTCACACGACCCTAACCAACAGTCCTACTAACCCAAAAATAACGTTTCGAAGCTGATGGCGCTGGCAGAATTTTGATACGTGCTTAACTTTTACAGATATTGACTAAAAGTCAACCATATCAGCTTTTCAACCTTTCAAAATGAGAAACTTGCATAATTCTCAGTCAGCCACTTCGGGAACCATGCCACCCATTTTCGCAAATCATGAATACCATAATACAACTAGATAAGGGTTAAAATGGTCAAAATACACTAAAAATAAAAAAATAACTATCAGAGTCGTTACACAAAATCAAATGGCCTATTTAGAATTTTTGCTTCAAAATGTGGCCCTTTAGGTTTCGGACTCTGATGTACTCCTTCCCTATTGACTTTTGCTGAGTAAATCCAAGAAAATCAATGAACAAATTTGTTGAAATATACACTATTAACCATGTATTTTGGATATAGTATTTATCATAAAAAATTATTTATTTAATTTTAATAAAGAATTAAATAGATCATGTATTCAGCTATGTGTCCATTTACTTATATAGTAGATAATTTTGTGTATATAGTTTAGCTTATACACAGAAGATTAAATTATCGATTCTTATAAGTATAAATATTATGTTCACAATCAAAGATGAAGCTGAACAAACATCTTGATGATTGTAGCACAAGATTAAATATAATCTAATCTTGATTATGAGAATGGTTGTATTCTAATTTCTTGTGCTAGTACACTTTGTGTGTATTGAACGGACAAAGTAGAGATGATTGTTTATGTTCTGAATATTGATAAACAACTTCTCTAGATCATTAAATGCAGGGGTGGATCCACATGGACCTTTTCGGGTGCTCGAGCACCCATTGACCTCGTATCGAGCTCTATATATTTATAAAAAAAATTAAGAAGAATTGTATAAATTTATATAGTGAGCACCCAAGTAATAAATGGTCTATGTGGTGCAGTGGTTCCTAGTGGGTGCTCAAAGTTGTTTAGATGCATTGTTTTGGGTTCGATTCTCTGTTAGGGCATATTTTTTTTATTTCCAAAACAAGCTCTTTTCTTTTTAATTATTTATTTCAATTAAGACTTTCTTTTCTTTTTTCCTCCCTTTGCTGATGGTTCTTTTTTCTCTTTCACTTGTTGTCCTTTTGCTAACTTTTTCTAAAAATAGTTTTATTTTTTTAAAAATAAATTCTTTTTCAATTTTCTTTATTCAAGATAATATTTATTGTAGTATTACTTATTGATTCTTTTCGCTATCATATTCAAATAAGATTGTCTTTTTTATGACAAGTGTTAAATTTGTGCACTTATATTTTATGATTGGTAGCTAAGGGAGCACCCACGATCTTAAAATCCTGAATCCGCCATTGATTAAATGTACTTATACTTTTAATCTTGATATAATTATTATGATAAATGTAATTTGTTTGTTATCTTGATCCGTCAAAGGGTGAAACTCTTTGTGGGTTAAAATATTTTCGATAGGTTGGATGATGACAAATAGCATTTGTGAAATAATGATTAGTTGATAGAATCTGTGTCTCACCTTGAGATTGATGATACCCCTTTATGTCTGCTTATAAGTTTTCATGTGAAAACTCAACATGTGGATTTTGTGTTCGTCACATGAAATAAGTTAAGCGTAGGAATAAAGGATTAAATTAATCAATGAATTAAATTAATCAATGAATTAAATTATCAGATATTTAATTTAATTGATTGGTATCTATGATCTTAACACGGAAAGTTAAATAAGATTTAATAAATGATTTTAAAATTAAACTGAGGAGTGCAATTACACATTTTTAGTAGAATAATCTATAATTTATTATGGTAGGATTAATTCATTCATTTTGTGAATTAATACCACAATTAAAAGTATTGCTAATTAAATTTGTGGTCCCTGCTGTGATCGAATAATTAGAAATTAAATGAAATTTATTTTCGGTGAAAAAGAAAGACCCAACAGGTTTGAGAAAGGGTTTAAAATCCTAAAACTTGTGGCTATATATATGGTGTCTTAGTCCATCAAGGAGGCCAGGGTTTTTCCCACGTTCTTCCATGAAAAATTCATCCACACGAATTTTACTTATACTGATAGTATTCGGGTCACACAACAGAAGACCATGGGTCTGGAAGATGATCGCGTGGAAGGTTTTTGCTCGTGCTTAAAGTTTGATTCGAGATCGCAGCCACGCTTCAAGAGATAAGTATTAATTTTACGTTTGATAAAAATCTATGATTATGTATTATCTATATTACATGCAAGTGATCCTGCTTATATGCTTCCGCTGCGTATGCCTGTTTTCCATTAGAGTTTGGGAAACAACATGCTTAAAGTTTATGCCTTTGACACAATTAGAGGAGAATAAAATTATTTAGAATGAATCTTAAACTTGAATTCATTATAAATTTGACTTTGTATTGTTTAGTTGAAAAACTGGGAGAGCAAGGACTAAACTAATTGAAATTATATCATGTCACGATCCAATTTCTCAGGTCATGATGATACCTACAACCCTTCGATAGGCGAACCAATCTCCGTAGCCCAAAACGGTTAGTAATGGGCTACTATCTAACCAATACGCACAACAAGCAGAAAATAAGAGGAAGCAGATAATCTGAATATATATATACAAGAAAACTACACCAACCCCAAGACTTGGCATCGATAGTACATGAGCTTCTAATAGAATACAAGTGCTAGAAGCAACAAAATAGAATATACAACTGTATCTGAATAAATTAAAGAGTAACAGTGCAAAAGATGAGATGTGGTTAAGCCCCAGTCGGCAAGAGCTCACTCTAGTCTCAAATATCCAAGCTGAACGAGTCTCCACACGATCAATAGCGAAAGCTCACACTAATATCTGCACCAGAAAGATGCAGAAGTGTAGTATGGGTACCTATTGCTTAGAGCCTGGCCTGCATGCCCTCCTGTGCAATGGCGCCCATTTGGTGTGATGGCGCCTCAGCGCCTGCCTTTCTCCAGCACTATAGCGCTCCTCCAGTGCGCTGGCGCTGGCCTGCGTCCAGCTTTATAAAACTTCCCCTCTTCATATTCCAGCCTTTATTTCTCAAATTCACAACTCTAAACTCTTTTCCTCTCAAACCAAAGTGCTCCCATCAGTTCCTAGTCTTGGGAATTTCTCCTAGTTGGTGGATTATTTTGCTTCCCTCATCACTTGGTAAGTTCTTATTTCCCCTAGTTGCTTCTTCTCCATTAACAAAAACCTCAATTGTTGCGATTCTTAAAGCTTGGGAAAATTTCTTGTAGAAGCTGCCCGCTTGGATTGCATGTTCGTGGGTTTGGTGGTTTCACTTCCTTGGCTTGTTTCACCTCATCGTGGTAGGTAGTTCTTGCTTCAATTTTTGTATTTTATTCTTGAAATTCCATCTTTAATTCCTTACTTGTGCGGGCTTTTTTGTGCCCTTTCTCTTGGCTAAATTCTCTCAATTTTGAAGCATGCTCTCTTGATATTGTTGTGGTCATCGTGCTTCTTTCCATCTCTGATTTTAGGTTGTGGGTCTCGGGGACTCTCTTTTGACACAGATTTCAACCCGTCTATATTTATAGAATTATGGGTATCGTAAGCTTTATTTTGACGCATAGATTATTGTTTTGATAGTTTGTTTGTGATTTGGGCTTACCGGAGCAGTACGAGCTTGGACGACGTCGTTCTCGCAGCTAGTCATCGGACGACAGGTAGGTTATGACTTTCCCTACCTAGACTCTGCATATATAGGCTATAACTGCATTAATTAGCATCCTTGGGTTGGTTTTCTAGGTTGGTACCCTAGACCTCATCCGCCTCTTCTGTCCGTTTATTTCATGCGTTGTTTGTAGTATTCGTTGTAGTGCTGTAATATTACCCTTGTGGCCCTGTGTGACCTTTGTATATGCCTCTAGACCATAAATGATAGAATATTTGGGAATGTTCGCGAATGTCAGATATCATGATATTACTTTAGGCTGGATATCTGTGTTGTAGAGCTGATTGTGCCTGTGTAGGGCCGATAGGGTTGTTGTGAGCCATTGGGCTAACCTATTTGTTTGCAGGCATATCATTCATGCAAATGATTTTTCTGCATGTTTTTTTAATGTTTTGGCTTCGGGCCTACTATAAATGGTTTTCTAAAACTCTGCATGGCCCTGAGGGCCCATTTTTGGTAATATGATTATGAAAGGGTTTTGAAACTGATTTTTATGAAACCTCTTGGAGATTTTATCACCAGTTTTTACACTAATCCTAGACTTGAGTGTGCTGGGGTGCTAGATATGTTTTACTATGTAATTAGACCCGAATATGTTTTGGGCACCCTTTATAAGGGATATTGAGACTTGATTACTGATTTAGACCCGGATACACTTTGGGAACTCTTTGATGGGGTTTTGAGATTTCTACTACTGTTTTAGACCTAGTTTGATTCCGGGCACGTACTATGAGACTCCTGGTATTGATCTGCACTTTGAGATTTCTCATTCGTTACTCTATGTGGTCTAGGACCTCCATGGGCCCTGCTGTTCCTGGACCAAGAGCTACATACTGAGTGTGCCAGATGAGGGGTATACGATGGAGTTGAGGTATATGGGCCATGTCCTTCCATAGATGCTACCTTCTAGGCCTTCAAGCGCCGGGGGTAGGTGCATACAAGGGTTACTATCACACTTGGTTCCATCATATCACATCATCATGCATATTATATTCGGATTCCACCCTTGTTTGTTGTGTGCTCAGTGTACGCTCTGGTTGTATGGACGGTCGGAGAGTTTGTTTTCACTTGATTGCGTTCCTATATTGTATGGGCGGTCGTTGGGACTGTAGGTAGATTATATTACTCTTGTCGTATTATAGAGCTTGTTATGGCCTTCATTTCTTGGTGTTTTAGTGGTTTTTAGCCTGTTGAGGCCCCGATTTTTGGACTTCTGATTATTGATGGACTAGTGGTTCCTAGATTGTTGAGGCACTGTTTTATGTGGCCTTCTGAGTATCTATGGGTTGGCGGATCCTACTTTCTTCATGATGCTGATTATTAGTTTCGATTTCTTTGTAGCTTAGTTTATTCCATCCTAGGGTTGTAATTGTGAGATGGCTATCTGGCTTCTCTGATCTTTATTGGTGTTTTAAGAGTGATTATGTTAGTTATATGGCTCTAGCTTGATTATGTTGCTTGCTTTCCTTCATTCCCTTTCTACTTGAGGTTACCGGTATACTGCCATCTTTCTAAACTCTCTCTTTATATATATTATTGTTGCAAGGACTCCAGGTGCGTTATTCATTGGTTCACCTGTATTCTGTGTTATATATATATATATATATATCTTTTGTGGCTAGCATAGCTTGTTTGTAATCTTTGTTGACTTCTATCAGTGCTAGTTTCTATGTGCTTCCTCTATTATTTTGGTGACTGTTTCTTTGTTATCTACTTCTTACTATTTTTATATCTTCTATGCACTCAGTCGGCCTATGATGCCTACTGGGTACCCGTTGCTTAGCAATTGGTGCTCATACTACACTTCTGCATCTTTCTGGTGCAGATATTTGTGTGAGCTTTCACCGTTGATCGCATGGAGACTCGTGCAGCTTGGATATTCGAGACTAGGGTGAGCTCCTGCCGACTGGGGCTTGACCACATCTCATCTTTTATACTGTTACTCTTTAATTTATTCAGAGACAATTGTATATTCTATTTTGTTACTTCTAGCACTTGTATTCTATTAGAATCTCATGTACTATCGATACCAAGTCTTGGAGTTGGGGTAGTTTTCTTGTATATATATATTCATGTTATCAGCTTCCGCTTATTTTTTTTCTTATTGTGCGCATTGGTTAGGTAGTAGTCCATTACTAATTAACCATTCTGGGCTATGGGGATTGGTTCGCCTACCAGAGGGTTGTAGGTGCCATCATGACCTGAGAAATCAGGTCGTGACATATCAAAGAAGAGAAAAAGTAATTGGTACGTTTATGATAATCAGGGGAATGTAATTGTCGTATGGTTGAAGTTAAAATGTGTTAAATTTATCTTATAAAGAAGATTGAGAAAATGCATGCATCTTAAAGGTGAACTCGTGAGGAAAGGTGTACATTTGGTTTATATAAAAATATAGAGACAACACCAAATTGCATCTCATTCAGTTATGTTAATTTTGCCAACAAATTCGACTAGAGAAAAAAGAGATGACAATACTTGTGTTTGTTTTTATCTTCTATCCTGTTCTTGTTGCTAGTCATTTGGAGTTAGTTTTATCATCAGAGAACAAAAAACTAGCATCATGTGGATCTATGTAGATCACTTAGCTATGTATCACTACTCTTTCAGTTCGAGAGATAATAAATAAAATCTTAATACATGGCCAAGTAAAGAAATAAAAGTGTCATTAAACTAAACTTGGATAATCGGCCAAACTACAAATTTGACTCATATATATATAAGAAATAAGAATTACTAAAACATGCAAACCATAACATAACACATTTGAAAGAAGAGTAATTCTCCTATACTTAAGTAGTAACATGAAGTTACTATTATTTGGTGGAATCTAGTATATAATGCTACTAGTAACATATCATATCATATCATGTGAAGAAGAATTCAAGGTTTTTGATTTTCAAGTGCTGCATCAACTCCTTCAGCTTGGCCACCAGCAAATGAGCCATCATCACCAATAGGACTAGTACCTCCATTATTGTCACCATTAAAACCAAAACCTCCACCGCCATTTCCTGACCCGAAACCTACTCCTCCAGTACTAGACCCAAAACCCGATCCACTTCCTATTTCAGTTCCAGTTCCAGCTCCGAAACCTAATCCACTTTCAGATCCAGTTCCAGTTCCAGTTCCAGCTCCGAAACCCATTCCACTTCCAGATCCAGTTCCAGTTCCAATTCCAGCTCCAGCTCCAAAACCCAATCCACTTCCAACTTGAGTTCCAGTTCCAGTTCCAGCTCCGAAACCCAATCCACCACCGTTTAGTCCACTTCCCCCAACAATTCCTCCAAAAGGACCAAATCCTAAAATCGGCCCTACACCAAACACGGGCCTACCAAGCCCGCGACCGCCAAGAAATGGTGGTAATGTTGGGCGGTGTAAAAACATCATTTGTTCATCTTCAGCTTTTGTAGCTTTTATGGAGTTAAGGCTTCTTGCGTTAGTAGATAAAACAAGTGCAGAAGCAACAAGTAGGAGAATAATATTTGTTGCCATTGTTAGTAGTAAAAGTAATTAAGATAAGATGTTGTGATGAGAATTTTGAGTTTGGAAGCTCATGTTATATAGTAGTAAGGAAGATTAATAATCTGATAGTTAGCTAGGAAGATATTAACTCATGCATGCATTGTGCGTAATTGACTAGTATAAATATTTTGTTTACAAAAAGCCAAAACCTTCATGATCAACCTAACTCTTCCCTTACATCAAATTAAGTAGATCATTCGTACATCTTTATTCATGTGATCTTCTTGACTTCTTGTACTAGCTAATTTCTTCCTTTAATATTTTCAATTTTGGTATTTAATTATATTTTAGGCCTCGTTTGTAGAAACATCATGAAGATTTATGTAAGTAATAATGTGCCCACCATGATCATGCTTTAACTATTTATTTATTTTTGAGAAAAGACATTAAATGCATTTTGAACTTCTCCCAAAAAATCGATTTCATATTCAAGCTAATCTGACGACCTATTACACTTTTATACTGATTAAAAGTAAATTTATTTTCACCCAAAATTATATGTGACAAAAAATTTAAAAGAAAAAGAAAAAAAAGTGTGTATATGAGTAAAATCAAAATAAAAAATTCATAAACCCCTCTCTTCTCCATTGGCAACCCTTCCCTATTCTTCTTTTTCTTCATTTTGTCCCTTTGTCTCTTCTCCGTTTTTTCTTATCACAGCCACCTTACTTCCTTAAATTTATTGTCTTTCACTAATTGACTACTTTTCTTCACCATTTGGTGGTGGGATTGGTGATGGGTGAAAATATTATAGTGGGTATATTTTTATTTTCGATGATTGGCAATGACAGTGTTGTGATTTTGATGGTGAATGCAAAAGTTTGTGGTGGATGTTGTTGTGAATTCCGATAGTAACATGATGGTGGTGTAATTTTTGGTGGTGGCCCTAATCTGCGGCTTTGTTGGGATCGAAATCGAGAGGGCGTCATGCGAAAACTTGTAATTGCAAAATATCAAGGCGATAAATCAGATGACACATAAAATTATACTAAAAAAACATATTATTGATAATATTCGGTCAAACGACCTACATATTATGAAAACTAATATAAAAGAAAATATTAAAACTATAGAGAGAAAATCTCCCCCTAAACAAAACTCTCAAATCCTAAAGGACTACATTGTGAATGTTATTGTGTTGTGATTTGAGAAGAGCAATCTTCAATTTATAGAAGTTCAAACTTCTACTTCAAGAAACGGTTAACCAATTATGGAAGAGTTATTTTCCTACTAGGAAACCTTTTCCACCAAGAAAACCTTTTCAAGGTAAAACACAGTTATGGTATAATTCAGTAAAGTAGGAAATTCAGGGCAAACCCTAACAAATCTCCCCTTGGCCTGAATTTTCTGGCAAAATAATCTTCATCATCTTCTTCTTCTTCACATCATCTTCATCACTGCTGCTTTCCATGGTTAAAAATAAAATTTAAAATATTGTGGTTGAAAATGGTTTAAAAAATATTTTATTTTTATTTTTAAAGATGCAGCAGCAGGCATGTTAAAAATATAGTTAAAACTTGAAACTCTTTCTCCACATGTAGTATTTGGACAAAAATCTTCATTATCTTCAAATTGGTTGCAACTTAATCTGAAAACTTCTTGAACCTGTCTTCAACCTCGATGAACCATGGACTCATTGAATAGTTGAACTGTAAACTCTGATACCACTTGTTGAGATCGAAATCGAGAGGGCGTCATGCGAAAACTTATAATTGCAAACCATCAAGGCGATAAATCAGATGACACATAAACATATACTAAAAAAGTATATTATTGATAATATTCGGTCAAACGACCTACATATTATGAAAACTAATATAAAAGAAAATATTAAAACTATAGAGAGAAAATCTCCTCCTAAACAAAACTCTCAAATCCTAAAGGATTACATTGTGGATGCTATTGTGTTGTGATTTGAGAAGAGGAATCTTCAATTTATAGAAGTCCAAACTTCTACTTCAAGAAACGGTTAACCAATTATGGAAGAGTTATTTTCCTATTAGAAAACCTTTTCCACCAAGAAAATTTTTTCAATATAAAACACAGTTATGGTATAATTCAGTAAAATAGGAAATTCAGGGCAAACCCTAACAGGCTTTTGGTCCCGAATTTTTGTGGGTCATCAAGAAAATGTATTAAATCTTAAATTTTTCTTGTAATGATTTGAGCTTTTTTTAGCATTATTATAATGAAAATGGGAGTTTTTAAGTAAATCTTAGGAGGAAAAAAATCTTTTTTATTGTGTGTCATTTTGATAACAATGGATACAAAAAAAAAAAAAATTATTAAAAGGAAGAAAAATAAGTATGACGAGAGTGTGGAAGCTCTCTACACTTTTGATTGTCCATGAAAGATTTGATAAATGTGGTCGAAACGAAAAAAAATTAACAACTAAAGAAGTTGATAAAAACGTTTGTTGCAATTCTTTTTGGTGATTCAGCTATGAATGTTAAATTTTATGGTGATTGTTGTAATTTTTTGTGGTGATAATGTTATGGTGTGATTTTGATAGTGAATTTGATAGTGGGTGGTGAAATATTTTGTGGTGGAGATGTGAGTTTAGTGATAATGTTGTGATGGTGGTGGTTTAATGGTTGATTTGGTGGTGTATAGTGAAGAAGAAACATTCAAGGTGATATGATTTTTTATTTTGTTTTGAAATCTCATAGAATGTTTGGCGAAACTTATGTTTTCCTAAAATTTCTTATTTTTTTTAAAAAGTGCTTATTTTTTAAAAGTGAGTTGTTTAGCCAAGCTTTTGGGAGAAAATAAATGTTGGGAGTAGCAGAAGCTAACAATTTTTTTTTTCTTAAAAACACCTTTTTTGAAAAGCAATTTTGAGAAAAAATACACTTAAAATCACTTTTAAAAAGTTTGATCCAAAACAAATTGCTGCTTAAAAGTAGTTTTAAAATTTATTGGCCAAACACAAACTACTTCTCTCAAAAAATACTTTTTTGAAAAGCACTTTTAGAAAAAGCATTTCTCAAAATAAGTTGATTTTGGAAGAGTGGTCAAACAAACTAAACATAGTATCTGATGTGGCAATGTCATGGCAATGATGTGGTGCGAGTGTAAAACACCACTCATCATGTGACTGGTTGTATGTGCGTTAGGGAAAAAATAAATTCACTTTTAAATAGTATAGGTGTGTAGTAGGCCATCAAATTAGTTTGAGATTGAAATCGACTTTTTAAGACAAGTTCAGGGTGCATTTGATATTTTTTTGACACACATGCTTTAACTATTATCGAAATAAGTGGAACTCCAAAGCTAATAATCTAACACACAAGTAGGGTGCTTACGAAGATCTAATCAAATCAAATCAAATTGAAGAAAAACCTGACATTTTTGGGTTTGGTTTGGTTTTGGACATTTTTTATTTTAAAAATCGACTATATTTAATTTAATTTTGGTCTTAACAAAAAAGTAATCAAAAAATTCGAACCAACCTAATTCTCTCTATATATTATGTGTGTAATTTTATATAAAAAAATTCGCTACATATTAATCTTATCCACTCTAGATTCTTAATCTAGGTGTTTGACTTTATAGTAACTACTAACCTAATTCTTTGCCTTTACTTTGTTGTTTTATTTATAGTCGTCATTTTGATAAATTCAAGAATCTATTTCATGTTTAAAATAACTTATCTTTGAGTTCTTTAATGCATAATTATTTGATATAATTATCATAAAAATATCTTGATAAATCACAACTCTTTAATGATTTTCACAAAAAGAAATTATTACGAGAAGTTTTTGTTATTATGTTCCTTGAAAATGACAAAGTTCTTGGATAATGCATACCATTTTATCAAATAAGCTACATATATAATTTGATTAAGTATATAGGGTGTGTTCGGTATGTTTGGCTAAAAAAATTTGAAAAATATTTTCCCTAAAAAAACAAGCTCCTTCAAAATAAAGAAAATGACTTCCTTAATCAAAGTAGGGAAAACAAGTTGAAATGTTCATACCACTCTCAAAATCTCCCATCCAAAAAAAAAAAGTTATTACTCACCCCCTACCCTGACTCCACCTCCCTACCCCCACCCCCTACAAGCCCCCACATCTTCCCCCCACCCCCTCCTCCCCTCTCCCCCCTCCAAAAGAAAATGAAAAAAATAATTTTTTTTAAATTTGTTTTTTTGAAAGAACCCCGCCCCCTACCACCACCCCACCTGCCCCCTCCCCCCTCCCCCCCCCCCCCAAAAAAAAAAAAAAATCAAAATTAATTTTTTTTAATTTGTATTTTAAAAAATAAATTCAAATTTTTTTTCTTACCCCCCACCCCCTACCCCCCCCCCCCCAAAAAAAATTCCTCTCCCCCCAACCCCCCCCCCCCCCCCCCCCCCCCCAAAAAAAAATTAATTTATTTTTACAAAAAAAATTCAAATTTTTTTCTTACCTTCCTCCGTACCCCCTATCACCCCCCACCCCCCACAAAAAAAAGGGGAATTTTTTTTGAAAAAAAAATTAAAAATTTATTTTTTAAATTTTTTTGCTTACCCCACTCTCTTTACCCTATTCATTCTCATTATTTTCTGTAAAATATATATAAATGCTTTTAGAAAAAAAAATTCTACTTGCATACCGAACACTAGAAAATAAGTATGAAACAACTTGTTTTCCTAGAAAATATTTTTCTTGGAAAATATTTTCTTCCATATCGAACACACCCTTAGTTTATGCTTTTCTTAAAGAGTAATTAGTTTGTTAGTGTTATGATGAAATATAGTCAGTCTAACATGCGCTTGGAAGTATATAGTCATATAAAAAAAATTTAAAAAAAGGATAAAAAATGAATTAACATAAAAAAACTGAAGCAATAAAAATAACTTAATTAATTTGATTTGGTTCCAATATTTAAAAAATTGACCTAATTAATTTGATTTTTTTTTAAGAAAATCAACTTAAACCGAGCCATAAACATCCTACCCGCAAGGAAAATCATATTATGTTCTCAAAATACCGACGCTATACGTGTGCCATTTTTTTAGAATAGGAAACAATAAAAATTTGACAAATTTGTCCTTAGGTATTTTTACTTTCTCAAACAGGTATAAAGAAAAAAAAATCAAAAAATATTAAATTATTAACTCACAAAGCACTTATAATTGAAACATATAAATAATAAATATTGTAATAATAATAATAATAATTAATGATGATGATAATCTCTCTCTCTCTCCCTCTCTCTCTCTCTCTCTCTCTCTCTATATATATATATATATATATAAAGAAAGATCTTCAACCCGATGATGTAATGGTCTTTAAGGCCTGAATTTTTATTTATCTTTTTTGTGGTTATTTTGACCTTTTTCCTAATTTTAAAAGACATAAAATTTTATCTTAAATATTAAATAAATCCATTTAATTTCTTTCATCATCAATGCTATTAACATAGTCAAATTTACATCATTTCTTTAAATAACTCGTTCTTTTTTTTTTTGTTACTATACTACCACAATTATTTAGCCTTTTCAACTATCAAAATCAGATGAATATGCATACATCCATATCCCTCTTTCTATATTGTCTGTTTTTCACATTGAAAGACACATTTTTATTGACCTTAATTGAGGTCAATTAATCTTGTCCATTATGATCCTTGAATTATGATAATAATAGTGGATTAATTCTTCAATTCTTGTTCATTTTTTTTTCTCCATAAAGCTCAAGCCTAATCTTTTTAGGTTGCATATTTTATCAAAATATAGATTAATTTTTTGAGTTTTGAAATTGTTGAAAGATGTAATATCAATTTTTATTCTTTTGTTTTTTTATTTTGTTGATCATAGTTAAAAATATTGTACTATTGAATTGAGTTTGATTTTTTTTAGTTTTTGGCTTGTATTGCAGAAAATATGAATATTGATTGTGTTTAGTGTATTAGATTATGATCTTTCTCTCTTTTTTGGTCTTATTTGATTTTTATTTTGTATTTTTTTGCAAGTTGATTAGTATGTGTAGTTGTAACATTTGAATTATGAAGATATTGTTATGTTGTCTTTTAATAGTATTGAGACTTGTTGGAAATGTGCTTGGTTGTTGACCAAGAATTGTATATGATTTTTTTTTTTAGTTTTTGGCTATGAGTGGCACCCACACTACTCCTCCGGTAGGAGAACTATATAACTCAAACCTTTAACTCTGTCAATAAGCCATTTTTAGATGATATAATAACAAAAATCAACTTTAATAATAATAATCATCAAAAACTAACAACAATGAAAGTACAAAAATAATCAACTAACTGTTACAATCCCTAAGACCCGAAAGTCTCACATAAGAACTCTAAGTCTAAATCCATGTCTAAGATATCTAAAATTAACAAAATAAAGAAAAGTTTAATTATCGGAAAGAAGGACAAGAACAACTTTGAAGATTCATAGCAGCCGAAAATGCAAGTAGCTCACCCTCGGATCGAATCAACCTGTATCGCTAGAGATGAGGTCACATTTGAGCCTCTGGAACACTGTCTGCACTCAACAAAAGAAGAGTCAAGGATAGTATCAGTATAATCACTATGTGCTGGTAGACATCATCAGTCAACCTAACTTAGTAAAGAGTATGAGTGTAGATGGATCGGGTTGATTCTAATTTTTTAAATACCAAATCAAGCCATTAGTGTTGGATAGTTAAATTTATAAACTAAATTAAATCAATAAAAGTCAAGGTTTTTAACCTCGATTTTTTTTGGGTTTTCGATTTCCTTGGGTTTGTAGGGTTTTTCTTGATAAATTTGTATACAAACATATAATTAACTTGTGCTTCAAATATTTCTTTAGTCATAGCAAGATACAACTATCTAAGTTATTTCTTAAAAAAATAATACAAAAAATGAGTGATGACAATACAATATTCAACTAAAAAAAAAAAAAATTGCATAGAATAAATATTACATATTAATAAGTCATAATAAAAATAATTATAATTTAAAAGTATTAAGTCATGCTAAAATAAGTCTAATAAGTATTAACTATATGGCTAAATATTAAATAGAAAAATATAATTAGTTTATGTATTTATGTAAAAATTAAAGAATAGATATGTAACATAACTATCATTCCTAGTGTTAAATTGAATAATTTTTTGTTAGAAGAAATATTAATTTGAGTGAGTTACTAATATTTATGGCCTGTGGGTTATAAAACTTACTGGGCCATTTAAAAGTCTAAGTTTAAACTTGAAATAATATGTTGAAAGATAAACACTATGAAAAAGTTTAAGAATGTTATAAATACATTTATGGTATTATAGTGAATGTTTACTTTGTTTCTTTTGAGAAAAGTTAGGAACCCTAACTTTGGGACCAAGTGAGTTTTCTTTTATTGTAATTCATCCCTACATCCCTCAATACATCTCTTAAGAGTAATAAGAAGTCTTCTCTCCCTTTCTACTATATTTTTCTTCTTTCTTACATTAATAGTTTATAACACGTTATCAGCACGAGACTTACTATCTCGAGATTTAAAGTCACGAACCTTTATAAGAAAGAGGTATGGATTTTGTGGGAAATACAATATTTGCTGAGATCTTTGAATTAGTTCTGATCATGTGGCGAACAAAATTTGACCAACGTTCCTAGTTGGTTGTGATTCAATTTTTTCCTTTATTTGCCATAAGTAAGATTGATTATCACGCCAGAGGTACAGGAAAATTTATTAATCTCAAGATAAATATGCTATACTATCTTATTATATGTTCTCTGCTTATGATTAATACTTATGACACTTTTACTGATTACTCACATCTCCAAACAATGAAACAATAAAAGATGTCTCTTTACCAAGCTAGATCAGTTCTCATAAAGATTTGTCAATTCTCTTCCTATATTGCTAAGTATTGGCACTGTTAAAATTCCTCAAAAAATAGTCTTGGGTTTGTTCATGTTTATTCGTACCATGGTCTTGTTTGTTCTCTTTGATTTTATAGGTGTGGACGAAAGAGGACTTTACAGAGTTCGAAAGAAGATCACCTGATGTGATAATATTTTATAGACCTGTAAAGTAATAATTATTTTGAAGCGTGGTATATCTTGAAAGATATGTTAGAGAAAATTCTCTATAATTATATGTATACCTTGATTTGCTCTTGAAGTAGCAATATCTTGAAAGAGATTATAAGTTATCATAATTTGATAGGCTTAAGTCACGATTATATTTCATTCTCGAAAAATGAGAATTTTAATTATTAAGTACAGATTCATGCCCTAAAGTGAATGTGATATTACTTAGTAAGACATATAAATGCAGACGTGCATGCACTTGGTTATGACTATATCACAACCCACCTCCGGAAGAGGTAGAATAATTAAAAAGAATTATTTTGAAATTTACTCGAAATAGTAAATCTGAAATTCATGCAATAGTAATCCTGAAGTTTACTAAAAGAAATTTGCACATGTCATGGTAACTTGGAGTTACTAATACAAATAATTGTATTTATTGACATGCATAATTTTGCCATCTAGGAGATGTGCATATTAAGTATTCAACATATATAGAAGAACTAAAAGATTCTTCAAGAATTGGTTATGTTGTTTGTTCTCATGATAAGTTGATTAGATCAGCTAATATTGAGATTAGATCACTCAAATTCTGAAAAGTATAAAAGGTAAATACGGGACCGTTCACCTGTCATGTGAGATGATGCATCTATAAGATGATCACATGTACGTTTATTGTCAACCTGCAGTTTGACATTCATAAAGTTGCTTGCTCAATATAAATTGAGTTAAAAGCATATTTTTTAGATTGTGTATCAAGACAATTGATCTTGATAATGCTGATTTGGCATTGAATGCCTTCAATAAAATAACTGAACTATTGCTTATGAGAATAAGGTTTTATGTGTTGGTCTAAATTATGATATATTGTATACAATAGCACTTGTATGCATTCAGACCAATAAATTATGATTAATTTTCCCCTCAATTGGTTCAAGGTCAAAAACCAAATATTTTCCATCTAGTTGCTTTTAATGTGCGGTATATGACTAATGGATATAGCATGGTGTACAAAGATGGATTCCTCAAATAAGATAGATGATTTATGTTAGCTTTTCTAACATAAGGGGGAGAGAATAAGCATATATAAAATATGTTGTGAATTATCATCAGTATGATCCTCGTTTAAAAGATAATTCAAGTCAAATGCTAGAAGCATTTGCTGACCTAAAATCAATTTCATATTTAGCTGCAAATGCTCCTATTGGATGTCCCTGAAGGACAAAGTATATGGCATGCATGAAATATGGTGATCAATCGGTTTAAATTGCAATAATCCTTGAGAAAGAAAAAGGTGCAAATAATCATAAATAAAGAGGCAATGTGCTCTTGAAGAGCCTATGACATAATACTTTATATAACCTCATGAGAGGTTCAGGTACCTGAAAAATATAAAGTGATGAGATCTCAACAAGTTATGCCCTATTATAAATTGATATAAATGATATATCATCGATGATATCTTTGACACAATATAGCACAATATTGTAAAGGATTATGAGGATTTGAATTGTAGGTCTATTAAAACATGCTGGCATAGAAATATTTATCAAGTAACATAAAAGGATGCATCTTGATAAGCGTAAAACTTATTTGACTTGTAGTCTAGACACTAGAAGATGTCATTGTGTCACGTGATAAAATTGAAAATCCATGAAGGATTTAAAATGCCTGAAGCATATACAAGTTCTTGAAAAACTTTTTTATAATCCTCATATAGATTAAATCAATAAAGGTTGGTGTACTAGAATCGCGTTAATGAATATTTAAATACGAAGGGTGTAGCAACGACTTTGTCCACCCTTAATCTTTCATATTGTTATGCAAGCTGATGACTTGAATTGGAACTCTTGGAAAGTTTTCAAAAGTAATAGATTATTTGCATAAAGAAGTTGAAATGAGAAACAAGCACAATTGGATTGGTCTTGAAGTACCACATCTTATACAATTGTTGCAGTTATATATGTTGCTATAACTATGAGCATGATATAGTTTCACTTCTATATGGAGATATTGAAACAAGAACAATTACAAGTCATGATATGAATATATTTATTCTAACGAATATTGTCAAGTTTTTGATTAGAGATAATGCATAAGTACCACTCTAAACTATAGGTGAAATCTCAGCGACACACCTTAACTATACAAGGGTCTTATTACCCCCCTAAACTTTTTTTCCTATATTTCTTTGCACCTTATGTGCTGACGTGGAGTCATAACCCAATCCAATTAGTTGTGGTGATATACACGCGCTGCCACATGTATAAATGAGTTTTTTTCAAATATTTTTTATTTTTTAAATATTTTTTTCTTTTTCTTTTTTCTTTTTAAAAATCTTCTTTTTTTTTCCTTGAATTTAAAATAAGTCAATACACATAAAAAAAATTATTTTTATTTTTCTTGTACTTAAAATTTTCTAAAAGAATGTATCTTTTATATTGTTCTTTGCCTTGTAATTAAACTTCTCTCAAATACACATAATTATTTATTTATTTTTTACCTTCTTTCATTTTTTTTCTATTGCTTTTATTTATTCTTTTTATTTTCTTTGTCTTTCCTTTGGATTTAATTTCAAATTCTTTGTATTTAAATATGTTAATTTTGAACTAATATAAAAAAAATGAAGGAAATTAAACTTAAAAAAATACAAAAAATAAAGGTCACTTTTTAAAATAATCATTATTTAAAAAAAAATATATACGTACTTTTTCAAATTAAATAAAAGTGAAAAGACAAGAAATTAATGAAAGAAAAAAGAAAATAAAAGTGAAGAGGGAGATAAATTTTACAAAGAAAGAAATGAAATTAATTAAATATGTATAAGTTTTAATGGTATTAATTATGTGTACCAACTAATTGTAAGATGTCCAATTAAAAAAGGACATGTGTCCAATATTGATCAGATTTTTTTTATTTTTTCGCCTCTCACTTGCTTCCAAGAGAGTGAGCACACTCTCTGTGCCACCTCAGCACTAAAGGGTGTATTTATTACACTTTAAAATAGTTTAGGGGGGTAATAGGACACTTATATAGTTAAGGTGTGTCGTTGAGATTTCACCTATAGTTTAGAGTGGTATTTATGCATTATCTCTTTTTGATTATATATGATATTCATTTGATTGACATAAGAGTTTGATACAAACATATTATCTATTGTCATGAAGGTGTTACTGTCATACTATGTTGATTTACATGATAGCCAAATCATGCTGAGATAATAGATATTGATAAAGCAAGCCAATAATATGTATGGCTAAGCATGCATAGCACAATTGAAGGAAGAATTCATTAAAAGAGATAGAATGAAATATATTTCATCAAAGTTTTTCTATACACGTGAGCTCCAAAAGAATGGTGATATCAACGTGCAACACATTCATTTGAATGATTAATTTATTCATCAAGTCTCTACCAACTATAACTTTCGAGAAGATGGTGACAAGATTGGAATGCAAAGATTCAAGTCTTGGATTTATGTTTTCATCAAAGGGAGTTAATACGCACTGTACTCTTTTTTCCTCACAAGATTTTGTCCCACTGAGTTTTTCTTGTAAGGTTTTTAATGAGGCAGCCAAAATGCATATTTTTAGATATGTGTACTCTTTTTTCTTCACTAGATTTTTTCCCATTGGGTTTTTCTAGTAAGATTTTAACGAGGCACATTATCTATCAAATAGACATTCAAGGGGAAGTGTTATAAATATATTTATGGTATTATAGTGAATGTCTACTTTGTTTCTTTTGAGAAAATTTAGGAACCCTAACTTTGGGACCAAGTTAGTTTTTCCCTATAAATAAAGGAGTTTTCTTTCATTGTAATTCATCCCTACATCCCTCAATTCATCTCTTAAAAGTAATAAGAAGTCTTCTCTCCCTCTCTACTATATTTTTCTTCTTTCTTACTTTAATAGTTCATAACAAAGAAATATTAAAAAATTACATCACAATATATATTTTTATGTATAAAATATTTTAAAAATAATATACATGTAATATCGGGTTAGTTTGGTTCGGGTTGACTTTTTTTAGTTAAAATCAAATCAAATCAATTATAGTCGATTTTGTTTTAATACCAAACCAAATCAAATCAAACCACTAGTCAGATTTTTTATCGATTTGACTCAGTTTATGGTTTGGTTTAATTTGTGGTTTGATTTTCTACACCCCTAGTAACAAGTATAATTTGTAAATCAAATAACAGATAGACATGAGCTTCAACACATAGCAAGTAGTTTACTCAGCAAAGCAATCACTTCAAATCAAGCCAAACAGTGTATGTATATAAATCATATAAGCCACCATATATTATCATAACAATTAAGAACCCATAATCTCAACAATCGTATCATATCATGGATCTGTTTCCACCTTACTCTCACATTTGCTTTTTCTTTACTTTATTATTATCACGACATATCATACTAACTCACACCTCAAATATTAGGCTGTACACACATGCTAAAGGGTCTTATTTCTGCTCAATTAGTTATGACCTGCAGGAGACGCACCAGGGTCCATGTACTGTACCGACGTGATACCCGATCTATAATAATAATAACAATATCATACCGATGTGGTACCCTTAAAGTAATATCAATTATATTTCCACTTTTTTTTTATCTCTCGGACATGTCTTAAGTGCACTCAATTTTACAGATACATTCCCCAATCAAATATCAAGTTCAATAATTCATCAACCAATAGCTTATTCATTCAAACATGAAAAATCAATAATAATTAACTACAAGTATGTCCGAAGATCAATCAACACGCCATTTAATCTAAAAGTATACAAGCAACTAGATCAAGTCTAAACTTCAATTTAACCATAACCTACCTCAATTGAAGAATCAGAATCCAAGCTAATTTGCAAGAGCTTTGCCCTTTTTCAATGCCTCGGATTATTCACGGTCTAAAATAAATAAATACAACAGTAATTAATCACTTACTCTTCAATTTTAAGCCTTGGAGATTCAACCCCACTAGTTTACCCTTGTTCATAGCCCAAAATCTTGGCAAGGGTTTTTCAACTATCAATTTGCCCTTAATTCTCATAATTTACGTTCAAGAGCAAAATTCTACGCTAGGAAGTGTTAATTAACAACCTAGGATCAATTCTAGATAAATTTACATCTACCCATAGGCTCTTTTCCTACTTTTCATGAATTTAGGGCTCTAACTCAAGAATTTCCATTAATCCACATTCTAATGATTCTACAATCGAAATGGATTACTAGATGATAAGAGGAATGAATTAACTTACCTCGATGGAGGAAATAACCCTAGTTTAGTAGGAAATCGCCTCACTATAGTTTTAGAATGAACCTTTTGAGTTTATGAAATAAAACTCAAATAAAAATTGACTTAAGCAGATATTTAGTCTTCCATTTTTTGCTGCAGCAGTCACTTTCACGCTGCGGCAAATCTGTTGTGGCGAGATTTGGCTCGCTATGCCGAGCTCTGACAAACTTGGTCAGTCTCTCTATGGTGAGACTTTGACCGCTACGATGATCTCTCTACAGTGGATTGAATCCGATTCAGCAGTATCTGAAGCAAAAACTCAGGAACTCAGCTCAAATTCTCTATTTTGCAACACACCTTTCAACTTAAGACATCACGAAACTACCCCATTGTGACAACTCCTATAATCGTAGTTCTACTAATCCATTTATCGTTACAAAACTTTCTATGGGAAAATGTGCCACTTGACCAACCTATAACGAATATAACACAACCAAACACTACACCATGGCTCACAAATCACCACTTAAGCACACAACACTAGATTTTTGTCAAAAATCACCCTACCTTAAGATTTTATCAACTCCCTTTCTAGGGGAATAGCTAGCAGGGTACTTATTCCCTTAACAACATTATAACAATGGGATGAGTCGCTACATCAGATATTAATCAAATAACCATTCATCCCCGAACGGCAACAAGAAAGAAAAGGAAAACAAGGAGTTACCTAAATTAGCAAAAAGATGCGGATACTTTCTATGCATGTCTATTTTGGTCTCCTAAGTGGCCTCTTCTACAAGATGGTTCTTCCACTGGACCCTCACGGATGCAATATCCTTAGTCCTTAATTTACGAACATCTCTATCAAGAATAACAACAAGTTCCTCTTCATAAGAGAGGTTATCATCTAACAGGACTGAATCCCAGTGAATGATATAGTCACCATCCCCATGATACTTTATAAGCATTGACACGTGAAATACGGGATGAACTCCTGACAAGCTCGGAGGCAAAGCCAATCTATAGGCCATCGGCCCTACACCCTTAAGAATCTCAAAAGGTCTAATGTATCTTGGAATAAGCTTACCATGCTTACCAAATCTCATAACACCCTTCATGGGTGAGACCTTGAGCAATATTTGCTCACCTTCCATGAAATGCACATCTCTTACCTTTCGATCTGCATACTCTTTCTGCCTACTTTGAGCCGCTAGAAGCTTCTCTTGGATAAACTTCACCTTCTTCATTGAGTCCCTTAGATGATCAGTACCTCATGGTCTTACCTCGGATGCATCAAATCAACCAATGGAAGATCTACACCTCCTCCCATAAAATGCCTCAAACGGAGCCATATCTATGCTCATATGATAGCTATTATTATATGCAAACTCTGTCAAACATAGGTAATAGTCCAAATGACCTCTGAAATCTATCACACACACATGGATCATGTCCCCCAATATATGAATTGTCCCCCCCAGATTGGCCATCGGTCTGAGGGTGTGATGTGCCCAAATTACACCTCTAAAAGAAGCGCAAGTGGTCGATGTTCAAATATAGAACCCAACTAAATATTGGGGTCGATCCCACAAGGAATATGGTAGGACTAGGGTCAATTATTGTTTACTCAGTCTTTTAATTTATTTCCCACAAAGGGGGAGGGGTTAAAGTAACAAGTAATGTTTGTAAATCAAAAGTAAACAAGTATCAATTGCTAGTTTCAAGAGTTGTAATCAATGGATGTGAAGAATAGGGTAGTGTTCCCCATGAAATCATAACATAGTAGGGCGTTGTACTTAGTAAACTAGTTTGGTGCTTAACATGCAGAATCGGTAAGTTAAGTTCACCTAATTTCTTGGTCCGGCAACTAGGTGAATTTTACCACACGCCTTGGTCTGGCCGCGGGTGTCACTTTACTAGCCCTTACCCTGGATCCCAGATTAGCTATTCTCGGACAAGGTCAAGCTATTAGATGAGGGTTGATAGCCTTAAATCTCTGTTGTTAAACAACCCTTTTCCCATCCGTTACCTCCTTGGTCCGACAAGTAAGGATGAGGCAAGTTCTAACATTGCGCACCGTTAAAAAGCAATCAAAATGAAGGGAAGAACAATACATGCATAAACACCGTCCTAGATTACCTAAGTACTTTGCCTACATTGTTAATCCTTCATGGTTCCCACAACCCTAGTTGTGGATTTAGATACTCATGCTCATAAGTAAACAATCAAGAATTATTTGTGTGATCATGATCATGTACTTACAATAAAAGTTAAAGAAATCCAGAATCTTGAATGGATGAAGAAGGAAGTAAGAATAATGAACTATGAATGAATTAAACTCTCAAAACCAATAATAAACCAATATCACAAAGTTGCCAATCTGTTTCCTACAAAATATCATGCATAAGATGTAAAAGAAAACTTAGGAAAAGTATTTATAGACAATGGAAATCCTGTCCTAACAAAACTAGGAAACTGGGCTCGGCAGGGACCATGGGTTGGATGACGATCCATCATTTGGAACGACGGTTCGTGGTCTATTGGGGTCAACGTGGTCATGGCTGGTCAATGGCCTCTGTCTTGAAAAACTATGGCTGGAACCACGAGTCATACTTCTGAATGACGGTTCATTGTTTGACTCGTGGTTTCTTAGTCCCTTTTTATCTCCTCTCTGATTCAGTGATAAAGACTCATAAAGACGGACCGTATTTTGGAAGTACGGTCCGTTCATCGAGTCGTGTTTCCTGCTACTCTTTTTCACCTCTGCAGTACTCAGGTCTATATTTCACAAAGATGGTTCGTCGTTTGAGAGTACGGATCCGTCGACTGAGTCATCCTTTCCTCAAGACTTAGCACAGCTTCTGAACTTCAATCTACGTGTAACAGTGATGGGCCCATTATTTGGAAGTACGGCCCATCAACGCAGTCGTGCATCTCTCCCAGCCTTGCACCTTTTCTGAAGTTTGAACCACGAGTCACAGTGACGGATCCGTCCTTTGGAAGTATGGCATGTCAAGTGACTAGTCTTCACTGTAACAGCCCAGGTTCTGCTAAATTTCCAACACTTTGCTCCAAAATTTATTTTGCCTGCACACTTAACCAAAAGCATCAAATCTACAAATAAAATGCTAAAGAACTTGTGAAAATCCTAAGTATTAAGCGTCGAAAGTGGCGTGTTTCTACGCCACATCAAACGCCCTCAACTTAAGACTGTTGCTTGTCCTCAAGCGACAACATCAAACCAATCTACACGATGTTTTAGCAAAAGAAAATTAGGAACTATGGCAGTCACATGAAGCAGTTTAGTTCATAACAAGTAATCCCCTCCCTTTTCAATGCAAAACCAGTGTAGATGTTCCGTCTTATCAAGACAACACAAGAGGCTCCATGGATGACATTATATTATCAATAGATGACCTAGCATACACACATGAGATTCACCCTCACAGCCAGCAGTGACAGTTGCTCTAGTGCCCTCACTAACAAAGAAGTCCCGTTCGCGCACTAGAATAATTATATTTCAGGGACTGAACTAAAACACTCACTCTCACAATAGATATTCAAGAAATGCATGCACAATACCATAGGATTGCCCTTATTTTCTATTCCTCGGTTTTCAAACAATTAGGTTAGGATCACTATAGGACTTTATTTGACTTGTAACATAGGCCCGGGGACGGGTATGGTAGATATGGGAAATAGTGACTAAGCCCTCCTTGACACTACGCTATCTTTCTTCCACTTATCAGGCCAACTCTATTCTTTTTCTCTCTTTTTATTTTACAACAAGTGACGGGTGCGACTTTTGTTTCAAACTCAATAATCCTTTTTTTGTTTATTTTTCTCTTCTTTTCTTTCCACATTCTCTTTTTTTTAACGCACTCGCCACACTCGATATTTTTCCCTTCTATTACTAACCAATTCTTTTCATACCCCTACTTCGCACTCACCTCTACAATAGCCACCCTCAACTTAGGCAATTTACATGAGTAGAGGTACACAATGTCCAAGGAGGGACTAGGGCCAAACTAAAGGTTCGTAACAAAACGGGGAAGGTGATTAGGCTAGCAACAAACGGGTCAATTCAGGCTCAAAATCAGGGATCAAAAGGGTACTTACATCATTTGGTCAGTCATTTGGATAAAGTGGACTATCAACAAAAATGGCCTATGATCCTTTCCTAACCAACTATCCTACGACTTAGGCAAGACTAACCGGGCAAGTTCTAGATTGTCACACAAAGCAAGAACAAATCAAATGAAGCTCACACACACATGGCACCGAGTCAAACAGTTACATGCTAACTATCAGGTTCACGCTCTAGCTTAAGCTATTCATCAGATCGATTACATTACAATGTCATGCACAAATCCATAACGGTTGGTCTATCAAGAACAACATGTCACACAAAATTTGGAGGGGTTTTCATTTTTCCATTTTTCAATCAAAAATCCAGTTCCAAAAATCATATCACAGACTGCGCTAAGTTCCTTTTCTTCTTCTACTACATACAGCCTATACTAAATGTGCCAGTTCAACAGAAATGAAAATACTTAGGGAAAGAACACAGGCAATAAAACCCTAAGGATTCGAGTATTTTTTGAGTACCCTCATGGGTTGCCTCCCATGAAGCGCCTGATTTAACATCGCGGCATGACGCGGGTCTCTCAGCTACTCAAACTTTGCCAAGAGACCCATTAAAATAGAGAACACCCAATTGCTGCCCCCACCCTACCAAAAAGAGATGCACATTGCCCTCAATGCACTAATAAAATTACAAACCATAGGGGGTGAGAACATACCTGTGGCGCCTAAGCGCCAGTGTTGGGAGTCACATCCTTCGGGCCCTCAAAATCGGTTCCCATGGTGCTCGCATCAATAGAGGCTACTTCCGCAGCCCTCTCATCAGTAGTAACAGCCGCCCGAGCAGCTCCAACATCAACCACTCACGCACTGGGGTCTAAAGAAGGTACAGTACCACTCCCTGATCCACCTCGGCCAATGCCATCTACCTCTATCTGTTGTGTAGCCAAGGACTCTTGTGTTGCTTTCTTCAGCTCTCTTCGTGTCCTCTTCTCGGCTCGATCCTCTTTCTTCTTCTGAGATTTAGGACTAAGAAGAGCATCATCACCTGTGATATTCTTGTACTTTCACTTCCTTTTCTTTTTGGGTTTGGGATCGACAGCCGACTCTCAAGGAGGGGAGTGTGCCAATAGGTCAATGAAATCATCTTCCGCGGTCACAACCTATGGTAGATGAATGTCTAGAACCCGCCTCTTCTGGATAGTATCAACATCTGCCTGGACTTTTACAAGCTCAGTAAGAAGGGCGGTGAGGTCAGGAATGGTCAAGTCTCGGAGCCTATCATTGACTCTGATCTCAATGGTGTCCAGTCTTGCATTCAGACTGTCAAGCAATTTCTGGACTGGAACCATAGCATCAACTATCTCTCTTTAGATTAGCAACTTCACCGAGTTTGAAAACCTCTTTATCTGTTCATCTACATGGAAGACGACGTGGGCGACCTTGCTAAATACCTCGCTAGTAAAGATGTATGACTGGCCCTGCTCACTAGATAGCCCGGACTGAGCGGATGAAGATGGGCCAGGTGCTGAGGTCGATGGTCCGCAAGACGGTCTAGCCTGCTCATCAAATACAACCAATGCATCCGGTGGCAAGTCTCCACTAGGCTCAGGAAAATCAGCTGCTGTATCATAAGCCCTAGCCCATGCCACCGGGTTTGCCGTGTCTCTAATTAGTTCTATATCCTGAAAGTTGGTCGCCTGTACAGTTCAGTCGACGCCCGACAACTCGGGCACCTCAGCTTCCTGACAAAGTTGAGTAATTAGGCATGGAAAAGGCAGGGTAGTGGATGGCCACAGTGCCCGCTCTCTGATCTCTTCCGCAATAATGCAGGCAAAAATAATGTCGTATTGGGCCATGATCGCAACAACCAAGATAGCCCGGCCATGAGTGAGAGTGTTATCTGCTATCGTCGGTATCAACCGGTGTCTGACCACTGACCACTAAAATTTTCCGGCTACACTCAGTGAGGCCTTGGTGATCTTTACTACATTCGTGTTCAACCATGGCGGATGGCCATCTGTGATAAGTGAGGCGATCCACCCATAAGGTATCTTTCTCTATCTAATTTTCTCCATACGGGAATCCAAGTCAAGCTGGGAAGCTGGTGCAACAAAGTTTAGGCCATAGATAAAATGCTGGATGGTGCGCTCTGAAATGTCAACTTGTACTCCTCGAACTTGCACTCTCTCTAGGGATGGCTGTGACCTCGGACTTTTGCCCTTTTCATACATGTTTGTCAATATGGCTGCATAGACGGCATAGAACTCACGGACAAGCACCAGATTATATGGGCCACCCGGCCGACTCATCCACTGGAAACCCTAGTGATCATATAGTGCTTTGATGTCGGCCATATCATCCAAACCAGCAGACCGAATCTCAACTTCCTCATGAATGCTCTGCGTCAAACCCTCCTGATAGAGCCAGGATGTACCCTCAATGGCCTACCAAACCATGTCCCGCACTCTGGTATTTTTACATTTGAAGGTGGGTGGAGCTATGGGAATAACTTCATCAACTTGCGGTTATGTGGTGGTAGGAACCTTCTCGGCGGGCTTGTTAGCAGCTCCACTATCGCTCGGGCTAGCACTTTTGGAGTATGAGACTGACCCCTCATCCCTTTTGCTACCCGAGGCTGAAGCCTCTCGTAATTCCGACCCTTTGGGCCCGCTTCCTTGCGGTGTGGCACTAAACTCACCCTCTCCCTCTTCAGACTGGGGAGGAGTGGCCTTTGATTTGACTTTTTTGCTGCCTCGTGGTCCGGGGTATGGCTTCTGGGTCAGACTCTATGGCATAAACTTCTTCTGAACCACTCTCTTTCGACTCAGAGGCCTCATCTCAGATTTGACTTTGTTTTCGGATTAGTGCCTCTGAGTCCTTGGCTAGGGTCTTCTTTTGAGGGTTCTTAGGAGGCATGGTACCTGCGGGGTCGACATCGTTAATATGGAACATAAGCAATACACTGAAATAGAAAGAAAAAAAATTCAGTCACAGTTTACAGTTCAGGGATCACGGCTCCAAAGACGGGCCGTGGTTTGAAACCACGGATCCGTCCTGTGAGTCATCATCCAGGTTCAGACATCAATATTTTCTTCTTTTTCTTTTAAGTGACCACGAGTCATTTGACGGACCGTAGTTCAGAACTACGGTCCGTAGATTGACCCGTACTTTCTAGGCAACCAACAATTATGATCAAAACTCCCTTCTACTTCGTTTTTCCACTATTAAATCAGTTTTCACCACTCAAAACCCCCACATTATTTAAAATTTTAAATAGCCCACCACACAGACTCATCACACAGTTGCTTAGGGTTTCAAAAAGGGACTGTTCACTCTAACAACATCCCTTTAAATTAATAACATAAAGAACACAAAGAAAACTTACCCTTGATAATCTTAGTCTTGTTCGTGTGTGAAGACTACTGTGATATCAACTTTGTGCGTGCAAGAGTTGTGAGAAGTTTCTTTGTGGGAATATTTTTGGGAGTTTGAGTCGGATTAGGAGAGAAGGAGGGAGTAATTTTGATCTTTTCCTTTTGAAAATGGCGGTTTCCTTTCTTAGAGGGGAAGAAGTAGGTAGCGGCTGGGTCGGGTTCAAAATATTAAAAATTGGGCTGACCCGACTGCTTTTACTGTACCTGGGACTTACGGGTCAAAACGACGGTCATCGTTTGAAAGACGGTCTGTTGTTAGACCCGTAGTCTTTGATTTTTTACCTTACCAGCTGCCAGGAATGATAGATCAAACGATGGATCCGTAGTTAAGAACCACGGACCATTTCTGAGACACATCATTGTTCTTTCGGAGACCTATTTTTCTTCCCAGTGACCACGACTTGAATGACGGTCCATTATTTGGGAAAATGGACCATTTCTGTGAGTCATGGTCTTTTTCCAGAGACTTGTCCTTGCCACTTCAAGAACCACAACTTGATCAATGACCCATCCTTTGAAAGGACGGTTCGTAAACCAAATCGTGGTTTCTGGAAACTCTTGCAGTGGTCGTCTTTTCCTCCTCATCTGCATAGACAACAAACCTTAGACTTGGGTTGCCTCCCAAGCAGCGCTTGATTTAACATCGCGGCACAACACAAGTGTTTTGGCTACTCAGACTTCACCAAAACACTCTACAATCACTAAAGTTTACCACTAACCTAAAGTACAGTACAATTTCAGGGGTTGCCTCCCATGGAGCGCCTGATTTAACATCGCGGCATGACGCATGTTACTTGACTACTCAGACTTCATTAAGCTCCTTGGGTGGGATGAACTCATCAATGCTCCAAGCTTCAATAGTTTTGATCTCCTCTGCTGTACCAAAATAAGCCTTGATCTCTTGCCCATTTGCCTTAAACCTTTTCCCCTCATGATTCTCAAGTTCAATAGCTCCATGAGGGAAAACTTGAACCACCGTGAATGGTCCAATACACTTGGACTTCAACTTTCCAGGAAACAAGCGAAGTCTAGAATTGAAGAGCAGGACCAAGTCACCCGGCTGAAAATCTCTCTTCTCTATTTTCCGGTCATGATACAGCTTCATCCTTTCCTTGTACAGGGCTGAACTTTCATATGCGTTCAGGCAAAACTCATCCAACTCATTCAAATGCCCTAACCTCTGCAATGATGATGTACCCCAATCCAAGTTCAGCTTCTTTAGAGCCCACATGGCCTTATGCTCTAGTTCAACCGGAAGATGACACGCCTTACCAAACATAAGATGATATAGAGACATGCCTATTGGAGTCTTGTACGCAGTCCGGTACGCCCATCAAGCATCATCTAGCTTTCACGACCAATCCTTTTTATTGGCATTAACAGTATTGGACAGGACTGCCTTGATTTCTCTGTTGGAAACTTCCACTTACCCACTTGTCTAAGGATGATAAGGGGTTGCAACTCTGTGTTTCACTCCATATTTTTCAAGCAAAGCACGAAACAACTTGTTGCAAAAGTAAGAGCCTCCATCGCTAATAATAGCTCTTGGCGTACCGAACTTTGAGAAGATGTTATTTTTCAAGAACGCTGTGACACATTTACCTTTATTGCTTGGAAGCGCAACCTCCTCCATCGCTAATAATAGCTCTTGGCGTACCGAACTTTGAGAAGATGTTACTTTTCAAGAACACTGTGACACATTTACCTTTATTGCTTGGAAGCGCAACCGCCTCCACCTACTTAGACACATAGTCAACAACCACCAATATATACCAGTTCCCATCAAACAACATGAACGGACCCATGAATTCAATGCCCCAAACATCGAATAGCTCAATCACAAGGATGGGATTCATAGGAAGCTCATGCCTCCTTGATATGCCTCCTTCCCTCTGACATCTGCTGCAGGCCTTAGCAAACTCATGGGCGTCTTTATGAATAGTCGGCCAATAATAGTTGCATTGCAGAATCTTATGGGCAGTCCGAATACCACTATGATGACCTTCAACAGGGGAGGAGTGGCATACATCCAATATCTCCATCATCTTAGCTTCAGGCACACATCTTCGGATTATAGTATCAGCGCACACACGAAGCAAGAATGGCTTTTCCCAAAAGTATTTCTTCACATCAGACATGAATTTCCTCCTTTGGTGAAAGGACATATCATCAGGCACTAAATCGCTTGCCAAGTAATTGGCAATGTCTGCAAACCATGGGATCAAATCCTGAGAAGAAGACAATACCTGTTCGTCAGGAAACCATTCATCAATCTTTAACTCATCATTCAGCTTCAGCATGGCTTCTTCTTCCAACCTAGACAAATGATCTGCCACCTGATTTTGTGTACCCTTTTGGTCTTTAACTTCGAAGTCAAACTCTTGCAGCAGCAACACCCATCTAATCAACCTAGGTTTAGAATCCTTCTTTGCCATAAGATAACAAAAAGCTGAGTGATCAGTATGCACCAACACCTTGGTGCCCAACAAATAAGATCTAAATTTTTCGAACGCAAAGACCACAGCAAGCAGCTCCTGTTCAATCACTGTATAGTTCTTCTGAGCCAGGTTAAGTGCTTTGCTAGTGTAGTATATAGGATGGAGGATCTTTTCACGCCTTTGGCCTAGGACTTCTCCCAGTGCCACTCCACTAGCATCGCACATAACCTCAAAAGGTTGAGACCAATCAGGAGTAATAATGATAGGATCTGTAACCAACTTCTCTTTAAGGCACTCAAATTCCTTCAGACATGCATCATCAAAAACAAACTTTACCTCTTTCTCCAGAAACTTGCACAATGGATTTGCAATTTTGAAGAAGTCCTTGATAAATCTCCTATAAAACCCAGCATGCCCTAAGAAACTCCGAATACCCTTCACGGAAACTGGTGGAGGTAATTTTTTAATCACCTCTATCTTCGCTCTATTAACCTCTATACCCTTATTTGAAATTTGGTGACCAAGCACTATGCCCTCTTTGACCATGAAGTGACACTTCTCCCAATTCAGCACTAGGTTGCACTCTTCACACAGCTTCAACACACAACTCAAATGATCTAGACAATATTCAAAAGAATTACCTACCACCGAAAATTCATCCATAAATACCTCTATAGTGTCTCCACCATGTCTGAAAAGATAGAAATCATACATAGCTGAAAAGTTGCTGGCGCATTGCAAAGACCAAACGTCATCCTCTTGAAGGCAAACGTCCCATATAGGCATGTGAATGTGGTTTTCTCTTGGTCTTCGGGGGCAATAGAGATCTGATTATACCCCGAGTAACCATTAAGAAAATAGTACCAACCTCTACCTGCAAGACGGTCTAGCATCTGGTCCATGAATGGCATTGGAAAATGGTCCTTCTCAGTCCACGTATTCAACTTCCTGTAGTCCATGCATATGCGCCAGCTTGTGACTGGCCTCATCAGAATTAGCTCATTCTTCGCATTAGGAACCACCATAATCCCTTCTTTCTTTGGTACGCACTGAACCAGGCTCACCCACTTGCTGTCAGAAATTGGGTAAACCACACCTGCATCCAGCCACTTTATAATCTCCTTCTTGATGACTTCTTGCATAGGCTGATTCAACCTATGTTGATGCTCAATAGATGGAACACACTCAGGCTCGAGCTAGATTTTGTGAGTACAGATTCCAGGAAGAATCCTAATAATGTCTGCGATGGTCCACCCAATAGCTCTCTTGAACTTTATCAATACTGAAACCATAGCTTGAACCTGCGCTTCACCTAAATCTGCAGCAATGATTACGAACAAAGTCTCATTATCTCCCAAGAATACGTACCGAAGATGAGTTGGAAGTGCTTTGAGCTCCAAGACTGGAGGCTCCTCAATAGATGGGCGAGCAGGTAGCGTCTTCCAATTCTTCAGGTCCAAGTCTAGCTTTTTTGGTGCATAAGTGTATAATCCCAACCATGTAAGTGATGCAACCATTTCTCATACGCATCAATGTCTTCACCTTCAAAATTCATAATGACTGGTGCAAGGGCTTCAACACCAAGTATTTCCTTTATAGGTACAACCAGCTGGTCCTCATCAACAACATCAATAACTGACACCACTTTCATATCATCATGATGCTTCATCGACTTGCACACATTGAAAGTCACCTCTTCATCATTTAGCCTGAACTTCATCTGACCCATTTCCAAGTCAACCAAAGCACGCCCAATAGCCAAGAATAGTCGCCCCAAGATGATGGGCACCTCAAAGTCAACCTCGCAATCCAGAATAACAAAATCTGCAGGAAAGATAAACGTGTCAACCTATACCAATACATTGTATAGAATTCCCACAGGCCTCTTCACCGTGTGATCTGCCATAAGTAACCGCATTGTGGTCGGAGAGGGAGATCCCAAGCCCAACTGATTATAAACTACAAGCAGCATCAGATTTATACTAGTACCTAGATCACACAAAGCTTTGGCGAAATAGAATGCTCCAATAGTGCACGGAATGGTGAAGGCTCCAGGATCTTCTTTTTTCTGTACCATTGAACGGGATGCTATTGTACTGCAGTGGTGCAAGTTATTTACTGGTTCAAAGCTGACCGTCCTCTTTCTCGTAACCAGATCCTTCATGAACTTTGTGTAGCCAGGCATTTACTTTAAAGCTTCGACCAAAGGGATGTTGACTGACAGCTGCTTTAGCATAGAGATGAACTTATGGAATTTGCCATCCTCAACCTTCTTCTTTAACCTCTGGGGATAAGGTGGAAGAAGCAATGGCATGGGTTTCAGGACCGGTGCAACTTCTTTGCTCTTTGCCTTTAACTCAGCAGACGGTCTCTCAGATGACTCTTTACCACTAGCTTTCTCTCTAGAATCGGCTACGATCTTAGCATCCTCCTTCTCAGCTTTGGCTGGCTCATCAACAAAAATAGGAATAGGAGGGTCAACAGTCTGCTTTCCACTCTGAGTGGTCACCACAATAACATGTTAATCATTTTTCAGATTTTGAACGGTGTCACTTGGGAGAGTACCCTTTTTGCGCGAATTCATGTTGGTTGACAACTGATGCATCTGTGTCTCAAGCTGCTTGATGGAGATAGCGTGGGACTCCACCTTCTGATTTATACTTGAAAGTTTAGCTTTTATCTCCTTCATACTAGCATCTGTGGAGTTAACCTTTTGGAACACTTTGTTGATCAGCTCTCTCATGGTGGGTTGTCCAGCTCGCTCTTCACGAGATGCAGGCGGAACATAGAGTCCAGTTCTATCATTTTTATACCCAGCCTTTTTATGCCAGTCACCATCTCTATACCCAGACCGATTGTAGTAATCATCTCTGTTCCGACCTTGACTTCCTTGGCTAAAAGCCCGGAAACTCGTCCCTTGATCATTCACATAACTGACTTCTTCTTCAGATGAGTAACCGTCTGGTCTAGGTGCCTTGCCTTGCGAACTGAAGACTTTTACTTTCTCTACTCCCTCAGCCAAGAATTTCTTTGCCAGCATCCCCAGTGTCGTGTTCATCTCAGCCTGTGTCTGCTTAATGACTTCTATTTCATTTGGATCCACTGACTTACCAACTGCATAAGTACCCACTGGAACCTCAGCCTCTCTATTATGCCATGCTCGATTAGTCTTCGCAACCCTATCCAGTATCTCAACAGCCTGATAATATGAATTCTCCATGAATGGTCCTCCAGTTACAGTATCAGCTACTGCTTTAGTGTTTGCATTGAAAGCCTTGTAGAAGATCTCCATCAGATGTCTTGCAGGAATTCTGTTTTTCGGAACTTGTTTCAGCTTCTGCTTAAACCTCAGCCAAGATTCATACAATTCTTTTGCGAGCAGTTGCTTGAAATTATAGAACTCCTATTTTAGTGTCAACATTCTCGCTGGAGGAAAGAACCACTCCAGAAACTGATTCTTCAGCTCGTGCCATGAGTATATGGAATTATCAGGCAGTTCTGAGAGCCATGCAGTCACCTCACCAGTCAATACAAATGGAAATAACCTCAGTCTGATAGCCTCTTGCCCCAGTCCTGGCATATTGTACGACTTGCTAATCCCCAAAAAATTCTGCACATGTGTAATTGCATCCTCCGTGGGCTTTCTTGAGTAAAGTCCATTCAGGTTCAGCAGCTGGATCATAGCGCTGGTGATATCAAACTTCGTTCCTTCAGCTAATGGAGGCAGCACTATAGGCCCAGTACTTCCGAATTCCTCATCATCATCATCCTCATCATCATAATACCGAGGAATATGCCTTTGCTACTACATCTGTCAACCCCAATTATATGGCACGCATCTAGTTTCTGCCTCATCCCAGACAGCATGGTGTCTTCCTAACCTTGCTTGCTCAGCTGCAGCATTTGAGCAGCGAGATCTTTTGTAATTCGAGCATCTTCAGCAACAAGGGATTCTTCGCCTTCCTTTTGGCGTGCTGCTTCTTCCCTTTTCTTTTGCTCGGCCTCAGCTAGTAACTGAGTTGTAATCTGCTTTTGAGTCTTGTGTTCTCCATCCTTAGACATATTTCATAATGTTTTGGAGAGCTCTGGATCATAAGGGATCAAGGGATTGCCTTGACTCCTTGTGCTTGGCATGCACAAGTGTTCAACCTGTGATCAAAACACAAACAACAGAAAAAGTAAAATCATGAAATAAGGACTATAAGTGAATTAAACAAAATCTCTCTTAATCCTAAACCGTATTCCCCGGCAACGGCGCCAAAATTTGACGCGCCCAAATTACATCTCTAAAAGAAGCACAAACGGTCGTTATTTAAATATAGAACCCAACTAAACATTGGGGTCGATCCCACAGGGAATATGGTAGGACTAGGGTCAATTAGTGTTTACTCAGTCTTTTAGTCATTTATTTCCCGCAAGAGAGGGGGTTTTAAAGTAACAAGTAATGTTTGTAAATCAAAAGTAAACAAGTATCAATTGCTAGTTTCAAGAGTTGTAATCAATGGATGTGAAGAATAGGGTAGTGTTCCCCATGAGATCATAACTTAGTAGGGCGTTGTACTTAGTAAACTAGTTTGGTGCTTAGCATGCAGAATCGGTAAGTTAGGTTCACCTAATTCCTTGGTCCGGCAACTAGGTAAATTTCACCACACGCCTTGGTCCGGCCGCAGGTGTCGCTTTACTAGCCCTTACCCTGGATCCCAGATCAGCTATTCCCGGATAAGGTCAAGCTATTAGATGAGGGTTGATAGCCTCAAATCTCTGTTGTTAAACAACCCTTTTCACATCCGTTACCTCCTTGGTCCGGCAAGTAAGGATGAGGCCAGTTCTAACATTGAGCATCGTTAAAAAACAATCAAAATATAGGGAAGAACAATACATGCATAAACACCGCCCTAGATTACCTAAGTACTTTGCCTACTTCGTTAATCCTTCATGGTTCCCATAACCCCAGTTGTGGATTTAGCTACTCATGCTCATAAGTAAACAATCAAGAATTATTTGTGTGATCATGATCATGTACTTACAGTAAGAGTTAAAGAAATCTGGAATCTTGAATAGATTAAGATGGAAGTAAGAATAATGAACTATGAATGAATTAAACTCTCAAAACTAATAATAAACCAATATCACAAAGTTACCAATCTGTTTCCTACAAAATATCGTGCATAAGACGTAAAAGAAAACTTAGGAAAATTATTTATAGACAACGGAAATCTTGTTCTAACAAAACTAGGAAACTGGGCTCGGCAGGGACCACGAGTTGGATGATGATCCGTCGTATGGAATGATGGTTCGTGGTCTACTGGGGTCAACCATGGTCCTGGCTGGTCAATGGCCTCTGGCTTGAAAAACTACGGTTGGAACCACGAGTCATACTTCTGAATGACGGCTCTTTGTTTAACTCGTGGTTTCTTGGTCCCTTTTTGTCTCCTCTCTGATTCAGTGATAACGACTCACAAAGACGGACCGTCTTTTGGAAGTACGGTCCGTTCATTGAGCCGTGCTTCCTGCTACTCTTTTTCACCTCTGCAGTACTCAGGTCTACATTTCACAGAGATGGTTCATCGTTTGAGAGTACGGATCCGTAGACTGAGTCGTCCTTTCCTCAAGACTTAGCACAACTTTTGAACTTCAATCTACATGTAATAGTGATGGGTCCGTTCTTTGGAAGTACGGCCCGTCAACGCAGTCGTGCATCTCTTCCAGCCTTTTGATGTGCCGCCATTTTACGACACTTTCGACTCCTTTTAACTAAGAACAATCGTATGTTTTCAAGCAACCGTCGTCGTTTTTGATGTTTTTATGTTATATTTGTAGGAAATGGAGACAAACATGGAAACGGAAGGAAATACGTGAAAAAGAGCATTCTGGATAAGAGTGACGGTTCAGGTGACGGTCCGTCAAGGGTGTGACAGTCCGTCACCGAAACCGTCACACCAAGGCAGCAGCCAAGGCAGCACCACTGCCTAAGGGTGATGGTCCAGGCGACGGTCCGTCAACCCTGTGACGGTCCGTCACCCTGGCCGTCACACTTAGGCAGTCCTTGACGCGGAATCCGAGCGTTTTTGGGATTGGTTTCCTAGACTCCTATAAATACCCTATGTTAGGTTTATTTTATTTACCAAGCTTTTTAATATACATTACCCAATAATTTTAGGAGTTAAAAGTCGAGTTTTGAGAGAGGAAAACGCGCTACACACGGTTTCCTTCTCCTCAAACTTGTTCTTGAATCGTTCTTGGGATCTTGATTTTTCTTGTTCTTTGATAATTGAAGATTGTTTTCACTATATTGTAAGAATCCATTCTCTTTATTATGAATACAATTCTCTTCTCTTTTCTTTATAGCATGATTAACTAAACCTCCCACAACTAGGGTTGTGGGAGCCATGGCAAACGTAGCGATATAGATTCCGGGTAGCGTTGGGTTCAATATATGTATTGTCACGTTGTTAATCATTCATTATTTAACGTTTTCTAGTGGTTGCAAACATTAGAACATGCCTAGGTTTAAGTTTACTTGAGTAAAGAGATTAAAACCGGGAAACTTGATTAACAACAAGGATTCGAGACTACTAACTCTCGTCTAATGATTAATGCTGTAACTAAATTAATCTACTTGATGTTTAGGATTGAAATCTAAAAAGCACATCTTTTCGAGGTCGAGAGAATAGAAAAGGAAATTTGTCTATTTGGTTGAGAAACGTTTAGACGATACCATTAATTCAATCACATCGTGACACACACATAAAAAGAACCCGGTTAAGCCTAGAATCGACATTGTTACCAACGCCATGGTAAACACTTCCCTAGTTCATTCTCCTATTGATTATTTCTCATACGTTAATTGTTTGTTTTTATTTACAATTTGATTACGCAAAAAACCCCCCTTTTACCGAAAACTATTGACGACTAGTAACTTAATTCACTAAAGACTTAATTCTCACCATATTCTCTGTGGGATTCGACCCCAACCTAGTTGGGTTCTATATTTGACTACGACCGCTTACGCTTCGTTAATTCGAGGTGTAGTTTGGGCGTTATCAAAAAGTGGCGCCGTTGCCGGGGAATACGGTTGTTAATTAAGTCTGGTGTATTTATTTGACTCTTAGTCATACTTTCCAGCTTTTACTTTTATTTGTTGTTTTTTGTTTATTATAGGGTATATAGTTGTGCATACGGTTGTTTATTAAGTCGGGTGTATCTTGATGAAGTCTGAGTAATCAAGACACCTGCGTCATGCCGCGACGTTAAATCAGGCGCTGTATGGGAGGCAACCCATAAATTGTTGTTGTATTATAGTCTAATTAATTCGTGGGGAAACCTGTGAGTCACCACCGAGGGTTTTTGTTGCCGTGTTTCTTTTCCCTCCGGTGTGCTATCTAGTAGAACCGGCATGTTTAGGTTGTTATTTTAAAATTTTTAGTGTCTATAGTGATGAGCATGGCGTTTTTGTTAACTAAAACGAGGCCCCTTTAAAAAATTTCTGGTTTTGTACTTATGTTGAAACGATTGACTGTCTGGATCCTTGAATGTCATTGTGTGGTTATGATTAGAATGAGTATGCTTAAGCCGAGCGGTTGTTTGATAGTTGGTAGCGATATAGTTTCTTGGTGCCAAGTGAGTGTGAGATTATTGATAGAAATTCTTACTCTGTGCATGCATCTAGAACTTGCCCGGTCTATTTTGTTAAGTTTGAAGTTTGGTTGCTTAGGAAAGGATCACAGGCCCTTTTTGTGTGCAGTCCACTTAACCTATAAGACCGTCCAAATGCAAATACTCCCTTTGATCCCTGTTTGAGCCATAATTGACCTTGTTCTTTCAATAACCTGTCACCGTTCCTGTTTAACTTTGAATCCCTATTTTGGCCCTGGTCCTTCCTTGGACATCGTCCACCTTAACCCAGGCAAACAACCTAAGTTGAGGGTGGCTACTATAGAGGTAAACCCTGTTTTGGCCCTGGTCCTTCCAAGGACATCGTGCACCTCAACGCAGGCAATCAACCTAAGTTGAGGGTGGCTACTACAGAGGTGAATGATAAGAAAAAGAGGATGGAGAAGATTGGTTGTGAATAGAATGAAAATTTGGGTGTGTGCCTAAGAAAAGAAAAATAAAAAGAAGTGAAAAAGATCAAAAGAAATAAAAAGAATTGTCAAAATAAAGAGGCCGCATCTGTAGCTAGAAACAAGGAAATAAAAAAAAGGTGAATAAGGATGGACAAAGTAAAGTTATGTGGTAATAAGACGTCGGTGGTTCCAAGGAGGGCTTAGTCACTAACCCCTAAATGTATCCTACCTGCACCTGAAGCCTCATTACAAGCCTAAACAAGTCCTGTAGTGATCCTGAGCGGCTTTCTGAAGAACTGAAATAGAATAGTAAGGGCAAGCCTATGGTATCGCATGTGCATTGTTTGAAATCGTTTGTGAGTGTGAGCGCTTACCTAGTCCCAAACCTTGTGTGTGGATTTCTTTGTGGTGAGGGCACCAAGATTTCTGTACTGTCTATTGATTGTTAGGATAGCTGCGCGTGTGTATGTAGAATGTTCTATCATATCGGAATGACATGTTTGGATCCTTGCAAGTTAGCGTTTCATATATTTATGTGCTATAAGGGAGCTTGATTTAAAATTGAAGATGAGTTTGAATGACCATGAGTTGCTATAGACACGAGTTTGTTTCTTAGTTGAGTCGTCGTATTGTTTTTTGTTTATGTCATGTTGCTTGAGGACAAGCGAACGTTTTAAGTTGAGGGTGTTGATGTGCCGCCAATTTTACGGCACTTTCGACTCCTTTTAACTAAGAACAATCGTACGTTTTCAAGCAACCGTCGTCGTTTTTGATGTTTTTATGTTATATTTGTAGGAAATGGAGACAAACATGGAAACGGAAGGAAATACGCGAAAAAGAGCATTCTGGATAAGAGTGACGGTTCAGGTGACGGTCCCATCAAGGGTGTGACGGTCCGTCACCCAAACCGTCACACCAAGGCAGCAGCCAAGGCAGCACCACTGCCTAAGGGTGACGGTCCAGGCGACGGTCCGTCAACCCTGTGACGGTCCGTCACCCTGGCCGTCACACTTAGGCAGTCCGCGACGCGGAATCCGAGCATTTTTGGGATTGGTTTCCTAGACTCCTATAAATACCCTATGTTAGGTTTATTTTATTTACCAAGCTTTTTAATATACATTACCCAATAATTTAGGAGTTAAAAGTCGAGTTTTGAGAGAGGAAAACGCGCTACACACGGTTTCCTTCTCCTCAAACTTGTTCTTGAATCGTTCTTGGGATCTTGGTTTTTCTTGTTCTTGGATAATTGAAGATTGTTTTCACTATATTGTAAGAATCCATTCTCTTTATTATGAATACAATTCTCTTCTCTTTTCTTTATAGCATGATTAACTAAACCTCCCACAACTAGGGTTGTGGGAGCCATGGCAAACGTAGCGATATAGATTCCGGGTAGCGTTGGGTTCAATATATGTATTGTCACGTTGTTAATCATTCATTATTTAACGTTTTCTAGTGGTTGCAAACATTAGAACATGCCTAGGTTTAAGTTTGCTTGAGTAAAGAGATTAAAACCGGGAAACTTGATTAACAACAAGGATTCGAGACTACTAACTCTCGTCTAATGATTAATGATGTAACTAGATTAATCTACTTGATGTTTAGGATTGAAATCTAAAAAGCACATCTTTTCGAGGTCGAGAGAATAGAAAAGAAATTTGTTTATTTGGTCGAGAGACGTTTAGACGATACCATTAATTCAATCACATCGTGACACACACATAAAAAGAACCCGGTTAAGCCTAGAATCGACATTGTTACCAACGCCATGGTAAACACTTCCCTAGTTCATTCTCCTATTGATTATTTCTCATACGTTAATTGTTTGTTTTTGTTTACAATTTGATTACGCAAACCCCCCCCCTTTTACCGGAAACTATTGACGACTAGTCACTTAATTCACTAAAGACTTAATTCTCACCATATTCTCTGTGGGATTCGACCCCAACCTAGTTGGGTTCTATAGTTGACTACGACCGCTTACGCTTCGTTAATTCGAGGTGTTGTTTGGGCGTTATCACCTTTCACCTTTTCTGAAGTTTGAACCACGAGTCACAGTGACGGATCCTTCCTTTGGAAGTACGGCCCATCAAGTGACTAGTCTTCACTGTAACAACCCAGGTTCTGCTAAATTTCCAACACTTTGCTCCAGAATTTATTTTGCCTGCACACTTAACCAAAAGCATCAAATCTACAAATAAAATGCTAAAGAACTTGCGAAAATCCTAAGTATTAAGCGTCGAAAGTGGCGTGTTTCTACGCCACATTAGGGTGAAAAGTTGTACGAAGGTCCAACCTAGTATCCAACTCCTCATGCAACTTCTTCCAAAAGTTAGAGTTAAACTGAGTACCCCTATCCGAGATAATCGAAATCAGAACCTTATGAAACCAAACAACTTCCTTGAGATAAACCTTGGCTAACTTTGCTGCATTTTAAGTGTCACGACCCGATTTCTCGGTCATGATGGCACCTACAACCCCCTAGTAGGTGAACCAATCCCCGTAGCCCAGAACGGTTAGTAATGGGTGACTATCTAACAAATAAGTGGAAGAACAGTATAAATAGAGGAAGCAAAGGAACAAGATGAAGAATAAGTAACAAGAGTATATATATACATACATACGCGGAAGCTAAACCAAACCCCAAAACCTGGTATCATAGTATAGAGCCAGGACTACATCAGTGGAGTACAAACGATCCAAAAATAATATATACAAATGTCTCTGAATGGTAATAGAGTACATAATACAAAAGATAAACTAAATCTAATCTTCGGTCGCCAAGAGCTTATCCTCAGTCTGAGATGTCCAAAAGCTCCTCGCACGAGTCCGCAACGAGCTAATGGCGATGGCCCATACTAGGATCTGCACCATAAGATGCAGAGTGTAGTATGAGCACCAATTGCAAAGCAACTGGTACCCAGTAGGTATCATAGGCCGACTGGACACATATAAGATAAAAGAGCAGTAATAAGCAGAGAAGAAGCAAGTAGTCACAGAGAACAACGAATAAGCACACGGAAGCTAGCATGGAAGTAATACAACAAGACAACACACATGGCTAGCTACTAGAATACATATCATAGGTGAAAGAAAGAAACACGTACCCGGGATCCTCGCAACAACAAGTATATAAAGAGAGATTCAGAGAGTAGGCGGTATACCGGTAACCTCAGTGAATAGAGAAAGGGAAGAAGAACGACGGTAATCATGCTCGAATACAAGATGCAATAAACCAATTATGCATACTAGTCTCAAGTCAAGACTTTAAAAACTGGAAACCCAAGTACCACCTTAACAATAGCCAATCTAAAAAAAACCCACAGTAGGTACCAATATCACGAAATAGTAACAATAAGTCTAACTACAGTCCTACGGGCGCCTATACACCCGAGGAACACAAGCAAGTAAAGACAAACCCTCCGGCATCCCATACTACCGAAGCGTACACTCAACAAATAGCAAACAAGGGTGGAACCTTACACAAATGTATGGTATGATATGATATGATATGCCAAACTAAGTGTAATAGCAGTGTCATATCTTACCCCCTCCGGTGCCCCAAAGGTCCAATAAAGGCGGTATCCATGGAAGGAATTCTTCTAAGTCCTCTACTCCATCGTACACCTCTCCCTCCGGTCACCCTTTTGCCTGTAGCACTTGGTCTGGAATGACAGGGTCCATGGAGGTCTACTCGTAGACCACATACTATACTCAAACCTCAAAATATCTATCTGGAGTGCCACCGGATCCAAACTAGTAGTCAAATGCCCAAAATGCATGCCTGAATTCTATCCAGGTCTAAATTAATGAAATATGTCTCATAAACTCCCTTCAAGGGTGCCCGGGCATATCTGAGTCTAAAACAATAGTAAAACAAGTCTGATGCTCGACCTTACCGAGTCTAATATCATTTCTTATAAATAACATAGTCAGTCTAGCACCTCATCTCAGTCGGGTCTAATATGAGTAGGAAAACTGTGACAACTCTCTTTTTTAACTTTTCTTACCCCAAGAAGATCCATTAAGGTCATACCAAATTATTTCATAATCAATTTTACCGAAAACGGGCCCCAACGACCATGAAAGATTTAGAAATCATCAATAGTAGGCCCGAAGCCAAAACCGTAGTAAAAGTCATGATGAAATCCTTTTATATGCATGATAATGGCATGCTCAATCACAAACACTAGCCCAATGACTCAAAATCAACCTGTCGGCCCTTCACAGGCTCCAATAATTCTACAGCACAGATAACCAGCTCGACAATAATAATAACAATGTCCGAGACTCATGGACATTCTCAATATCCCACCATCTATATTCCAGAGTCAATATAAGGCCACACAGGACCACAAGGGTGATAATGGCGTATAAGACAAATACTACAAACATCGTAGGAAGGAAATGAATCGAACATAAAAAAAATGGTCAAGGTCTGTGGTACCAAGCTAGTAAACCCAGTCAAAGGATGCCCATTAATATAATTTTATCCTATATATGCAAAGTCTAGGGAGTTTAGACCGTAACCTACCTGTCGTCTGACGACAAGCTGCGGGAACGTGATATCCGAGGCTGAACCACTCAGAGAAGCTCCGAATGAGAATCAAACTAGCATAATCATAAATAACACATTAAAACGGGAATAGCGATACCCATATCGCTATACTAAAAGCCGGGCCTAAATTCGGGCCAAAAGCGGGCTCACGAGGCCCACAACCCAAAACCAAAAATGGAAAAAAGCACGATGACCACAATAATGCCAAAAGACATGCTACAAAATTGAGCAATTTTGGCCAAGGAAAAGGCTCCAAAAAAGCCCGCTCAAGAGAGTGTTTAAAGATGGAAATTTAAGAACAAAATCGGAAATTTAGCAAAGAAAGCTTACCACAACGAGAGAAATTACGCCAAGGAGGTGAATTGAACGAGCCCACGACCATGCAATCACAATAGGAGCAGAATCTACAAGGATTCCCAAGCTTTGAGAATTTACCAACAATGGTTGTTTATGCAATGGAGAAGGAGCAAGTTTTGGGGAAGAAGAACTTACCAAAATCGACAAGGAAGTAAGATTTGTCCTCAATATAAAGAATTCCCGTGGCTATGAACTTAGTTGAACACTTGGGTGGAGAGAATATTGAGTTTAGATTTAGAGAAAAGCAAGAAATGAAGATGGAAAATCAATGGCCAAGAAATATATATCAGCTGGGCGCTAGTCAGCGCCATTGGCGCTAAAACAGCGCCATCGCGCTAAGGGAGGCCAGGCGCCAAGGCGCGATAGCGCGCAAGGGACGCCATCGATGCTAACAGGCAGGCGTTGTCCTAGGTGCCATAGGTGCTGTCCGAGTGCCATCGCGCATAAGGGCAGGTCATAGGCTAGCGCGATCGCGCTGCCTGGGCGCCGTTGGTACTAAAGGCCTGCAACTGCAGAAAACCAGCTGCACTAAGAATTTCCACGGGGTGTTCCGGGCACGATCAAAAATTGATACTCAAAAACTAATAATGCTAATAGAGTGGTAACAACGTTCCATACTCAACAAAATCGATGAAACTTCCATATGAGGACGTTTCGTAGAAATGTTAACCCAAGTCAACACTAACAAAATCCAACCAACTAGACAAAATGAGCCCAACACACCCAGGACCCAAACCAACTACCAACCTAACCCAAACTCATCATTCCAGAGCTAATGGAATCTTCGGATTTTAAATCTGACGCTCTGATCATCGAAAGCTGACCCAAGTTCCACTTTCAACTCTAAATTGCCTGAAAACAGAAAAACTAACACAAAAGCCACACCAGAAGTTCTCAGGCCTCCACTAACGATCCAACCAAACCAAACTCAATGTTCCGGAGCTAAAGGAACTGTCATAATTCAATTCCGAGTATGTTAGATAAGAATGTTGACTAAAGTCAACAAATTCCTAAGTTAAAGCTCTAAAACAGGCAAACGGTCATAACGACCAAACGAACGACTAGGGCACCGGATCACCGATCCCAGCAAGCCATAGCTGACTTGGGGCCGCTACAGGAAAGCTCTAACAGTACAAAGAAAGCAAAAAAGCAAAGATAACTGGAAGGGTCATCACAACATCCACTACTAAAAAGAATTTCGTCCTCGAAAGTTAAGAAGATAGAAGGTACTTGAAGGCTCAAATAGTTGCGGATAATGGGCCTGCGTACCTCTCTCGGTCTCATAAGTAGCCTCCTCGAGTGGACGATGCCTCCACTGAACCTTCACAACCGGAATCTCCCTAGATCTCAATCTCCTGATATCTCTGGCCTGAATAGCTATCGGCTCCTCAACAAAGGACAAGCTCTCATCCAAATGAACCAACTCCTAATGTAACACATGTGACTCATCTGGGATATACCGACGCAATATCGAAACGTGAAATATAGGATGCATAGCTGAAAACATCGGAGGAAAGGCTAACTGGTAGGCAACACTACCGACCCCCAGGAGAATCTCAAATGGCCCAATGTACCTGGGGCTAAGCTTGCCCCACTGATAAAATCTCATCACGCCCTTTATGGGCGATACTCAAAGAAATACCAAGCCACCAACCCTGAACTTCAAGGCACAAAGTCTACAATTAGCATAGCTCTTCTGCCTACTCTGAGCTGCTCAAAGTCTATCCTAAATAACACGGACTCGGTCTAAGGAATTTTGAAGTAAATATTTACTCTGTGGCCTAGAATCCAAACAATCAAACCAACCAACCAGCAATCTGCAATGCCTACCATACAATGCCTCGAAACGTGCCATGCCAATGCTAGGATGGAAGCTATTATTATAAACAAACTCAGCTAAAGGCACAAACTGATCCAATGAACCTCCAAAGTCAAGTACACTGGCCCGAAGCATGTCCTCCAGGACCGAATAGTCCTCTCGGACTGGCCATCAATATGAAGGTGGAAAGTAGTACTAAGCTGAACCTCTGTACCTAAATCTCGCTGAATAGACCTCCAGAACTGATGTGAACTGAGTGTCGCGGTCTGAAATGATAGAAGGTGGGACTCCGTGCAACCGAACAATCTCACAAAGGTAAATTTGAGCTAACCTTTCTGCACCGTAAGAAGTTTGAATCGGCAAGAAGTGTTTTGACTTAATCAACATATCAACAATCACCCAGATGGAATCAAACCCCCGAGAAGTACTACGCAAACCAACTACGAAGTCTGTAGTAATCCCTTCCCACTTCCACTCAGGAATGGGAAGTCGCTGCATCAAACAACCCAGTCTCGTGTGTGCAAACTTAACCTGCTGACAGTTCAAGCACCAAGATACAAACTCCGCTATGTCCCGCTTCATACCACTCCACCAGTAAAGCTGCCTCAAATCTCTATACATCTTTGTTGCGCCAGGATGAATGGAGTACCTAGAATAATGCGCCTTACAAAGTATCAACTGAATTAAATCCCCAACTCTAGGAACACAAAGATGACTATTAAACCTCAGAATACCATCATAACCTAAAGTAGCCCAGCTGGCCTCACCCTGAACTACCTTATCACGAAGGTCACACAATCTCTGATCCTCAAACTTTCAGCTCTGAATCTGATCGACTAGAGTAGAATGAACCTCAATACTGGCAAGAACTCTTCTAGGATCCGACAAGTCAAGCCTAACCAAATGGTTAGCCAAGGACTGTATGTCCAAGGCCAACGACCGCTCAGAAATTAAAAGTGAAGCTAGGCTACCCATACTCATCGTCTTTTGACTCAAGGAATCTGCTACCATGTTTGCCTTGCCCGGATGATATAGAATGGTGAAATCATAGTCCTTCAGTAGCTCAATCCATCTTCTCTGACTCGTAATATACTGAAGACTATGGTGATTGGTGAATATCTCACAATAAACTCTATATAAGTAGTGCCTCCAGATCTTGAGTGCGAAAATTACCACTGCCAACTCCAAGTCATGAGTAAGGTAGTTGAGCTCGTGAACCTTCAGCTGCCTTAATGCATATGCTATCATTCGACCTTGCTGCATCAACACACAACCAAGACCGACCCCAGAAACATCATAATACCCGGATAAACTCTGACCCTCAACTGGCAAAGTCAATACATGAGCTAAAGTCAATAAGCCTTAAGCCTCTGGAAGCTATACTCGCACTGATCCAACCACTAAAATAGAATATCCTTCCTAGTCAGCATAGTCAAGGGTGCTGCTATGGAATAAAATCCCTCAACGAACCATCTATAGTACCCGGCTAACCCAATAAAGTTGCGAATCTTAGTAGCAGTAGTAGGTCTAGGCCAATCATGCACCACTAAAATCTTACCCAGATCAACCCTAATCCTATCCTTAGACACCACATGTCCTACAAAAGCAATTGACTCAAGCCAAAACTCGCACTTTGAGAACTTTGCATAAAGCCGATGATCTCTTGAAGTCTTGAGTATAATCCTCAAGTGCTGCTCATGATCCTCTCTACTCCGCGAGTATATCAAGATGTCGTCTATGAAAACAATCACAAATGAGTCCAAATACGGGCTAAGCACCCTGTGCATCGAGTCCATGAAAGGTGCGGGGGCATTAGTCAATCCAAAAGACTTCACCAGGAACTCATAATGGCCATAACGTGTCATAAATGATGTCTTAGGGATGTCCTCTGCCTTAATCCTCAACTGGTGGTAGCCCGACCTCAAATCAATCTTCAAAAACACGGCTGAACCCTAAAGCTGATCAAACAAGTCATCAATCCATGACATCGGATACCTATTCTTCACTATCACCTTATTCAACTGTTGATAAGCAATACAGATCCGCATCGACCCATCTTTCTTCTTAATAAATAGAACAGGAGCACCCCAAAGATACACACTCGGTCTAATGAACCCATTAGCTAACAAGTCCTGGAGCTGCTCTTTAAACTCCCTCAACTCAGCTGGAGCCATACGGTAAGGAGAAATTGAAATGGGCCTGGTGCCCATCTCTAACTCAATAACAGAGTCAGTCTAGTATCTCGGCTCAACCGAGTCTAATATGAGTAGGAAAACTATGACAACTCTCTCTTTTAACTTTTCTTATCCCAAGAAGATCCATTAAGGCAATACCAAACTATTTAATAATCAATTTTACCAAAAATGGGCCTCATGGGCCATGCAAGATTTAGAAATCATCAATAGTAGGCCCAAAGCCAAAATCATAGTAAAAGTCATGAAGAAATCCTTTTATATGAATGATAATGACATGCTCAATCACAAACACTAGCCCAACAGCTCACAATCAACCTATCGGCCCTGCACAGGATTTAATCATTCTACAACATATATAACTAGCTCGATAATAATAATAACGATGTTTGAGATTCACAGACATTCCCAATATCCCACCATCTATGTTCCAGAGTCAATATAAGGCCACGCAGGACCACAAGGGTGATAATGGCGTATAAAACAAATACGACAAACATCGAAGAAAGAAAATGAATTGGACATGAAAAAAAATGGTCAAGGTTTGTGGTACCAAGTTAGTAAACCCAGCCCAAGGATGCCCATTAATATAATTTTATCCTATATATGCAAAGTCTAGGGAGTTTAGACCATAACCTACCTGTCGTTCAACAAAAAGCTGTGGGAACAATGATATTCGAGGTTGAACCACTCCGAGAAGCTCCAAATGAGAATCAAACTAGCATAATCATAAGTAACACATTAAAACAGGACTAATGATACCCATATCTCTATACTAATAGTCGGGCCGAAATCGAGTCAAAAGCGGGCTCGTGGGGCTGACAACCCAAAACCAAAAAAAAAAAAAAGCACGATGAACAAAATAATGCCACGAAGACATGCTCCAAAATTGAGAAATTTTGGCCAAGGGAGAGGCTCCAAAACAGCCCACTCAAGAGAGGGTTTAAAGATGGAAATTTAAGAACAAAATCGGAAATTTAGCAAAGAAAGCTTACCCAGTGAGAGAAATTATGCCAAGGAGGTGAACTGAATGAGCCCAAGACCATGTAATCACAATAGGAGCAGAATCTACAAGGATTCCCAAGTTTTGAGAATTTACCAACAATGGTGGTTTATGCAATGGAGAAGGAGCAAGTCTTGGGGAAGAAAAACTTACCAAAATCGACAAGGAAGCAAGATTTCTCCTCAATATGATGAATTCCCGAGGCTATGAACTGAGTTGAACACTTTGGTGGAGAGAATATTGAGTTTATAGTTGGAGAAAAGCAAGAAATGAAGCTGTAAAATCGAAGGCCAAGAAATATATACCAGTTGGGCGCTGGTCAACGCCATTGGCACTAAAATAGTGCCATCGCGCTAAGAGAGGCCAGGCGCCAAGGCACGATCACGCGCATGGGATGCCTCGTCACTGGCAGGTAGGCGCTGGCCTAGGCGCCAGCGACGCTGGCCGGGCACCATCGCGCACAAGGGCAGGCCACAGGCTAGCGCAATCGCATTTCTTGGGTGCCGTTGGCACTGAAGGCCTGCAACTGCAGAAAACCAGTTGCACTAAGAATTTTCACGGGGTGTTTTGGGAACGATCGGAAACCGATACTCAAAAATAGATAATGCTAATAGAGTGGAAATGATGTTACAGAATCGATGAAACTTCCATACGAGGTTGTTTTGGAGAAATAATAGCCTAAGTCAACACTAACTAAATCAAACCAACTAGCCGAAATAAGCCCGGCTCACCCAAGACCCAAACCAACCACCAACCTAACCCAAACTCATCATTTTGGAGATGATGGAATCGTCGGATTTCAAATCTGACGCTCTGATCATCAAAAGCTGACCCAAGTTCCACTTTTAACTCTAAATGGCCTGAAAATAGAAAAACTAACACAAAACCTACACTGGAAGTTCTCAGGCCTTGACTAAAGGTCTAACTAGACCAAACTCAATGTTATAGAGCTAATAGAACTGTCAGAATTTGATTCCGAGCACGTTAGCTAAGATTGTTGACTAAAGTCAATGAATTCCTAAGTTATAGCTCTAAAATAGGCAAACGATCATAATGACCAAATGAATGAACAGGGCACCGGACCACTAGTCCCAGCAAGCCATAAATGACTTGGGGCTACTACAAAAAAGCTCTAACAATACAAAGAAAGCGAAAATATGAAGATGACCAAAAGGTCATCACAACGTCACATGGACTGGAATGAAATGCAGAGACTTCGTTAGCCTATCCATAATAACCCAAATAGAATCGTACTTCCCCAAAGTCTTGGGAAGACCAAGAACAAAATCCACGGCTATCCTCTCTTTCTTCCATTCAGGAATAGGCATTTTGTAAAGGGTACCACCAGGCTTCTGATGTTCATTCTTCTCCTGTTGGAATTTTGATATTTAGCAATGAAATGAACTATATCTTGCTTCATTCGACCCCACTAATAATGTTGCCTCAAATCATGGTACAACTTGGCCAATGGACGTTGCCTTCATTTAGTAGCTATTTTATACCATCTGGGTAAGATCTTCTGCTCAATGATATAGCTACTAAATTGGTCTTACCCAGATGGTATAAAATAGTGATATCATAGTTTTTAAGCAACTCCATCCATCTACGCTGCCTCAAATTCAAATACCTATGTGTGAACACATGCCGTAAATTGCGGTGTTTTATGAACACTTCACAACGAACCCTATATAAGTAGTGCCTCCATATCTTAAGAGCAAAACCCACAGCAGTCAACTCTAGGTCATGAATAGGATAATTCTTCTCATGCACCTTCAACTTCCCTAAAGCATAGGAAATAATGTTCCTTTCTTGTATCAAAACAACACCTAAACAAGAAAGTGAGGCATCACAATAAACAATTAAATCCTTATCCTTCATTGGCAAAGCAAGAATAGTAGCGGTAGTCAATAGGGTCTTGAGCTTTTGAAATCTCTCCTCACATTCATCTGACCAATAAAATAGTACCTCTTTCTAAGTTAAATGGGTCAGATGAGTGGTAATAGAAGCAAACCCCTTCATGAACCTGCGGTAGTAAATGGACAACCCCACAAAATTACAAACCTCGGTCACCTAAGTAGGCCTAGCCTAATTCTTAACCGCCTCAATTATTTGTGGGTCTACCATTACCTCTTCCTTCGAAACCACATATCCCAAAAAGGACACAGAAGTTAACCAGAACTTGCACTTATAAAATTTCACATAGAGCTCCTTCTTTTTTAGCAAATCCACAACAATCCTTAAGTGATTTCATGTTCCTACTTACTTTTAGAATAAACTAAGATTTCATCAATGAAAACAACTAAAAAGGACTCTAAATAGGTCTTAAATATCTCATTCATCAATCCCATAAAAGTGGCTGGGGAATTAGTTAGCCCAAAAGACATCACTAGAAATTTATAGTGCCCATACTTTATCTGGAATGTAGTCTTAGGAATATCAATGGTCCGAATCTTTAGTTGATGATATTCGGAACTCAAATAAATCTTAGAAAAGACTGATACACCCTTCAACTAGTCAAACAAATTATTGATACGAGAAAAAGGATACTTATTATGGATCATAACCTTATTCAACTGTTGATAGTCTATGCACATACATATACTACCATCCTTCTTCTTCTTTACAAGTAAGACTAGAGAACCCCACGAGCACATAAGTAGTGATTTAACTATCTGAATACCTCCTAATGGGGTGCTCCGGACTTACTTGTGAAAAAAAGAAGGATGGTAGTCTACGTATGTGCCTAGATTACCGGCAGTTGAATAATATTATGATCCATAATAAGTATCCTCTTTCTCGTATTGATGATCTATTTGACTAGTTGGATGGTGAATCATTATTATCTAAGATCAATCTGAGGTTTGGGTATCATCAGTTGAAAATTTGGCCTGCTAATATTCCTAAGATTGCATTTTAGACCAGGTATGGGCACTACAAATTTCTAGTGATGTCATTTGAGCTGACTAATTCCCTAGTCGCTTTTATGGGATTGATGAATAGAATATTTAAGCCCTATTTGTGATCCTTTATGATTGTCTTCATTGATGACATCTTAGTTTATTCTAAAAGTGAGGAAGAGCATGAGAATCACCTAAGGATTATGTTGAGTTTGTTAAAAAAAAAGAGCTTTATGCAAAAATTTCTGAGTGTGAATTTTTGTTGGCTTCTATTTCCTTTTCGGGATATCTAGTTTGAAAGAGGGTTTGATGGTAGACCCACAGAAGATTGAGGTAGTTAAAAACTGGGCTAGGCCCACTTTGGTGACTGAGGTTTATAGCCTTGTAGGGTTTGCTAGTTTTTACTGCAGGTTCGTGAAGGGGTTCATATCCATAGCTACTTATATGATCCGGCTGACTTAGAAGGAGGTACCTTTCCATTGGTTATATGAATTTTAGGAGAGCTTTCAAAAGCTCAAGACCTTATTGACTATCTCTCTCATTCTTGCCTTGCCAATGAAAGGTAAGAATTTTATTGTTTATTGTGATGCCTCACGATCTGGGTTAGGTGATGTGTTGATGCAGGAGAGGAATATTATTTCCTATGCTTTGAGGCAATTGAAAGCGCATGAGAAGAATTATCCTACTCATGACTTAGAGTTGACTGTTGTGGTTTTTGCTCTTAAAATATAGAGGCATTATTTGTATGAGGTGCGTTGTAGTGTTCACAGACCACCTTAGTTTGCAACATGTGTTCACACAGAAAGACTTGAATTTGAGGCAGCGGAGGTGGATAGAGTAACTTAAGGACTATGATATCATCATACTATACCATCCAGGTAAGGCTAATGTAGTAGCCGATGCATTGAGTAAAAAGTCTGAAAGTATAGGTAGCTTAGCTTATTTAAAGGATACCAGACATCTGATTACTAAAGAGATTCAGACTTTAGCGAACAGCTTCATGAGACTTGAAGTGTATGAGAGGGGTGTATTATTAGCATGTGTTGAGGCGAGGTCCTAATTTCTTGAGCAGACAAAGGCTAAACAATTCGAGGATGCTGAGTTGAGTACAATCTGTGATATAGCTTTACAGGGTGAAGCCAAAGAGGCCATAATCGATGATGAGGGTGTTTTGCAAATCAAAGGGCGAGTTTGTGTGCTCCGTGTTGATGATTTGATTCCTACTATTCTAGCAGAGGCTCACTATTCAAAATATTCCATACATCTTAGTGTGACCAAGATGTATCGCGATTTGATGAAGCACTATTCATGGGGTCGAATGAAAAGAGATATAATTAATTTTGTGGCTAAGTATCAGAACTGCTAGCAAGCAAAGTATGAATACCAAATTCTTGGTGGTACTCTTAAGAGAATGCCTATTCCTTAATGGAAGTGGGAAAAAATAGCCATGGATTTTCCTAAGACTTTGTGAAAGTATGATTTGATATGGGTTGTTATGGATAGGCTGATGAAGTCTGCGCACTTCATTCAGGTTCAGGTGACTTACAATATAGTAAAGTTGGTCAAGGTGTATCTAAAGAAAGTTTTTCATCTACATGGGCACCAGTTTCTATTATTCCAGATAAGGGTACTCAATTTACCTCTAACTTTTGATAGAAATTTCATGAAGAGTTGGGTACAAGGTTGGACCTTGGTACATCTTTTCACCCTCAGACCGATGGGTAGTCTGAGTGGATGATCCAAGTGCTGGAGGATATGCTCCAGGTGTGTGTGATGGATTTCGAAGGTCATTTGGACCTATATCTATCATTGGCAGAATTTGCATATAATAATAGCTATCATTCGAGTATAGATATGGCTCCATTTGAGGAATTGTATAGAAGGAGGTGTAGATCTCCTATTGGTTAGTTCAATGCATTTGAGGTAAGATCGTGGGGTACTGATCTTCTAAGAGACTCTATGAAAAGGGTAAAGTTCATCCAAGAGAAGCTTTTATCAGCTCAAAGATGACAAAAAGTGTGTGCAGATATGAAGGTGAAAGACATGCATTTCATAGAAGGTGAGCTAGTGTTGCTCAAGGTCTCACCCATGAAGGGTTTCATGAGAATTGGCAAACGTGGTAAACTAAGTCCAAGGTACATTAGACCATTTGATATTCTTAAAGTTGTGGGGTTAGTAGCCTATAAATTGACCTTGTCTCCGAGTTTGTTGGGAGTTTATCCTATGTTTCATGTGTTGATGCTTAAAAAGTATCATGGAGATTGTGACTATATTATTCACTAGGATACGGTCGTAATAGATGAAAACTTTTTCCTATGAAGAGGAACATATTGCTATCCTTGATAGAAATGTCCAAAAAATGAGGACTAAGGAGATTACATCTATGAAGGTCCATTGAAAGAACTGTCATGTTGAGGAGGCCACTTGAGAGACCAAATCAGATAACGTATCAAGTATCCATAACTTTTTGTTAATTCAGGTAACTCCTTTTTCTACCCTTTTCTTCTTATTTTCGTTTGGGGATGAACGATTGTTTAATTGGTATCTGATATAATGAACTATATCATTGTTATAGTGTGGTTTAGGGTGTAAGTGCTTGGCTAGTGTTTCCCCAAGGTGAGAGTTGATAAAATCTCAAGCTAGGGTGAGTTTTTGATGAAAATCTATTGTTGTATGCTCTAGAGCCAATTTGTGTCTCGTGGTCTATTACTTGGTATCATAGGGTTCAATTTTGGATAGTCAAGTGGTGTAGGATCCCATAGGATATTTTGACATGGTAAGCGAGTTCATAAAACTCTAGTTATGGTGGTTACCGTGTTGGAATTGATTTGTGATATCTAGAAATTAAGGTGTGTTGTGAAATGGGGAGTTTTGGGAGAGTTCCTAAGGTTCTGGTTTTGCATACCACTGTAGCGGACAGAGTCTCGCTGCAGCGAGTCTGCTAGAGCAGTAAAGTTTCTGTCATAGCAGACCTGAAAAGCTATCAAAGTCCACCATAGCGAACCATTCTCGCCACAGCAATCTCGTCATAGCGAGAAAGTGACCGCTTCGATGAGAGACAGGGTCAGTTTGTTTGTTAAGTCTGATTTTTAGATTTATTACCCAAAACTCAAAGTCTCATTCTAGAACTGCTGGAAGGTGATTTTCCTCTATTAAGGTGAGTAATCCATTGCTTTTATCAACGCTTCATTCTTTTTCGATTGTAGAATCATAGGATTAAGGACTAATGGTCGAATTATGGGTTTAGATCCCCTAAAGTATTTAATGTGGGAAAAACTCTATGGGTAGGTATAATTTCACCTAGACTTTGATCCTAAGATGTTATTTAAAGCTTTCTAGCATGAATTTGGTGTTTATAAACATGGTTTGAATGAATTGGAAACCTTGAGTTCCATAAAGGTATGACCTTTAGCATAAAAATGGCTAAAAAGGGGAATTGAGAGTAGAAACTCCATGAATAATGATCATATGTATAATGTGGGACCAGTTGGTGATTAATTAATCCTTGGAGAACTTTATAGACCTTGTGTAAGGGTAGAACTAGTGGGTTTGAATTTCCAAGACCTAGAATGGAAGAGTAAATAATTAATTACTCTTGTAATTATTGATTATAGACTTTGATCGTGTTTAGGCATTAAGAAAAGGAAAGGCTTTGGCGATTGAACTTGATTAAATTAGAATTCTTCACTCGAGATAGGTTACGGTTTAATTAGAGTTGAGACCTAATTTAGTGCTTGTATGTGATTAAATTAAATTACTTGTGATTGGTCATTGAACATGCTTGAGTTGATGATTGTGATCATGTAAATGCTTGAATGAATAAGTTGTGTTTATATATACACAAAATTGATTAGATAACTTGAAATGATAATGTGTACGTGTGATTAGTGCATTGTGTTATATCCTAGGAGATAGAGATTTGAAACATAGGTTCACATTGGTTAAGGGGTCGGATACCACATTGGTACATATATAATTATTGTATTAATCGATATAGATATAATTATTGTATCAAGGATTGGGTACCATGAGCTAGTATGAGTATTGATGTTGACTTTATTGCTATGAATCTAGTACCATGAGCCAATACGATACATGAACTCTGGTGTGTTCCCTGCAGGTCATGACTAGTTGGACAGAAATAAGTTGTTTTAGCATGTATATACACACTTATATTAACTTTACATATTGTTAGACCGTGTGAGATGAAATATAGAGTACTGAGTACAATTTTAAAATTGAGGCGTACATAGATCCCCATGTGATGTGATTATTGAGATGTGAGTACTTGATTTATCATAATAATATTTTGTGACTTATATGATTTCTATTACAGAGTTTGTTGGCTTGACTTGAGGTGATTGTCTGTTGACTGAATTACTTGCTAAGTGTTGAATTTCATTTTACTTGTTATTTAATTTAACTGTATACTTATTCTTAATTGGATTGACCTATGATACCTACTAGTACATAGTGATTTATTTCTGTAAAGAGACTCAGACACGACCTCATCTCTAGTATGGATGACTGATTTCAATCCAAGGGGGAGCACTACATCTTCGAACTATTATGGATCTTCACTTGGGTCATTGTCCATCCTTTGAACAATGAAACTCTCTTATTTTATTTTATTTTGGATATTTTAGATATATTTAATTATTACAGTTCTTGTACACGACTTTCAAATCTTGAGGACTGTAATAAGTAGTTGAATATTTTTGCACTTATGTTTTAATTGTTTTTGACTATCTTTGGTTAATTAAGGTAGGTTCTATTATTATTCTGTCTCAAATTAGTTAATTATTGGGTTAAGTTATGGGTTGGATGGTTCTCCCGCAGGAGGGTTAGTGTGGGTTCCACTCACGATCATTTGGATCATGACAATACCGATTCTAAGTAAATTTTAAACCTTTCAGTAGGCAGAGATTGCAATTCATGCATAAAATTTACTTAACTTTATTAGACTAGTACACCAAATAAATCTTGAAAATAATTTGTACCTGTGAGTATAGAATAATTTTCAACTAAAAGGTTTACTATCTTATTCCAATTAATCTAACCAAACTAGTTACCTCCCTGTGGGGTAAGATTACTATTTTGATAAAATAATCAAACTTTATTAGATGTCATTATTATATCTTAATCACTTAACTTTATGTGATAAAATAACTTTGTGATAAAATAACTTTATTTCTTTTATATCATATACCCAAGATATTGTGGCTAATCCCAAGCATATGATAGGAAAGAACTCAAAATAACATCTCACAATAGTTAACTTTAATAATTAACTTAAATAAAGTATTAATTATCAAGATACGAAATGAATTGTATAAGCAGAGCCTAAATCAAAGACAATTTGATGCACAAAGCATCTCACGTTAACATTCTTAAAAGAGCCGCATAATAAAGGAATAGGCAGACCCTACATATCCCTCATTGAAATATAACATTATTTCAACTTAAATAGTTGCAAAACTTGAAGATGCAAAATAAACAAATGGTGATAATCAAATAAATCTTGAATAAATTAAATGAAGACCCAAAAAAAAAAAATCAAGAATGGCAATATTCTTATTTAACTAAGCTTTTGGTCTAAAAATCTTCATATATCCAACAAAATATTTAACTCACGTATTTGAAAATCAAGTATTCCTTAAGAAAAGATTCATTATTATTTTAATAACTTAAAGTCTGGGGTTAAAGTGATCTTACCGTCTGCAAGGAATTTTAAGTAAGAGTGCTTATGACAAAATTTGTCATAGACAAAAGAATATTGTTTTTCAGTCAAACTCTTACACCAATGTTAAACAACAAATATTAAAACCAACAGACATGCAACAGATCATCATTCATACAAACTAACGAAAGCCACTGCCATAAGGGTGCCACAAAATATTTCCTATCAGTGTTTATTAATTTTTTTTTAATTTTATGATATTAGGTCACAACTCAAAAGTAAAGATGAATTATTTCAAAAACACTGAACAACACAGTTAAAGGTAGGCTCTGATATCATATGTTGAATTTCAATATATACACAAAGACAAAACATAACAAAAAAAAATAGAAACATACCTTTAGCCATGTTGTTCAAGTGTTGTGAAGAATCGTCTTTGCCTTCACAAGAATTTTACATGAAAGTGGTAAGGAAAAATCTTAAAGAATCTTCTAGCCTATGTCTATCTTAGTGTGTGCCAGACTGATGGAGCCACATGCGTATTTATAGGTAGACTAGGAACTCTTAGGCAAATAAAATTAACCATAGGGACTTTTATTGTAATTTCTTCTCATCAAAGAAATTATCATATATGCATTAGAAGAAAATTAATTGGATGATTTATTACTTTACTTGGGAGTGAAGGTAAATATTTTATTACCAACATATATGTGAGTCATTAATACGTAATATTCCTACATAAAAACAATAAAAAGTTTTTTTATTAAAACGATAACTGATCTTGGGCCTTTGAAAGAGCAATTTCTTGATACTGTTAGGTTAATTGAAGAGTCAAAAACTACTTTGAACGCTCAAAATGAACAAGATGGATGAAAGTTCAAATTTAGAGAGCACTTGAATGTTTGGGAGATAGACATATAATAGTTGATTTCCTTAAGAGTTTAATTAGAACGTTTCAAGGAGTTTCTATAAATGAAGATAGACTATATAGGAAAACACAAAGCAAGGGATGTTTCACAGTCAAGTCTCCTCTACTGCACTTATCCACTGGTGGGCAATGGAATACATTATTTCCCTTGAAGTAGCTCTGGAAAGAAAATGTTCCACACAAAGTAGCTTGCTTTTCTAGGTTGGTAGCCAAGAAGAGTACATTTTTAACTCAAGAAAATTTTCAGGCTCTAGATGCTACTTATGTGGAGAGAAGTCACAGTTCCTTGTTCTTACATTGCTCCATAACAGATCAACTATGTCGGCTATTTTTGAATGTGGTGGGACATAGGTGGCCTAATCCTAAAATGGGTGCATATGGTGAAGATGAAAAAAGAAATGTGAGATATTTTGAAGGAAAAGTGAGCCTCATCTAGAAAATCAAGCTAAATTGTATATCTTAGTTTTATTTTGGTATAAGGACTTTCCAAATGATGTAAAAAACACTATTAGATCTCATAGAATGCATGTAAGGATAAAAAAAGACACTTTCTTTTTTGGACTATACTATGTTTCAAAGCACAATCCTAGTGCTGGATTAAAAAAACTGTTTCATTTTCTAAAAAAGGTAATTTTTAATTAATATTTACTATTTTATATGGAGCTTGTTAAGTTTTGTTTTCTTTCTATAGTTTTTTCATGAGATCTCTTTTTATAAATAATGATCGAGGGACTGTCTAAAGGGGCATGTAGACAGTTATGGACTATATGTTCATTATAAAGTTTTTTTGTGCCGAAATTTTTTTAGATCAACATTGCTCTAAATTTAGAGATAATGATTACGAATTTATTTTGGGGTAAAATTCATAGTTCAATAAATGTTATGAGTATTACTTCTCCTTTGCCTTGTATACTGTAGGTATGGCAAAATCTATATTGAATATGATATTATAGTGTTGAATTTCTATGTTGCTCGGACTCTCCAAAAATGATGTCGAATCCTTCGAAGATGCACTAGTATTGAAAGATCCAACACGCACACGAAGGTATTTTAATTTTGAAAAGTCCGAGCAAAATAGTTGAATTCATGTCATCACCTAATAATATTGTTGCTTTTGAGAATGAGGTATGTGGAAGTCTGATGGTGTTGTAATGGCATTTAGAAAGCACAGGTACTTACTCAACTTCATCTTTTCCTCTTGTATTTCTTAAGTGCTCTTTCCTAGTTATGGCGTACTTGAACCTTGCAATATCCATCTTCAGAAGAAACGAGCATGCAAGGCGAGGAGGAGGAACATAGGATGATATGTTCAGAGAGAAATCATTCTTTCTCTCTCTCTTGTCACATAAAATAGTTGGTTTATTATGAAGACCATGATACATGGACAGTGGATGATGTAGAGCTTCTTGATGTGCAATTCATCGAGGATGGATACCTTTTTGTGGGTTCATAAAAATGTTGTAAAGTTGAGTAAGGCGTACTGAGGTTAACTTCCAGGGTTGTGAAATGGAAGCTTTATTTCTATTTATGAAAATTAATAGATGTAGACAAAAGCTGAGGAGACATGCACATCTCTGAAAAGGAAGAACGAGAGCTTGAAGGTACAAAAACCTGGTTTTCAATATGAAGTTTCCAGAGTCCAGCCTAAGAATAGGGGAAAATATGTATGTGATTGTTATCAATAAAGGTCAATTTTATATCATGGAACGTGTCATGCACCAAACTCGAGGGGTGCAACTGGCACGTGATGTCAAAACTTAGCCAAAACCGGCCTTGCTGAACCATTTGCTAATGGCGCATAGAAGTCACACGCAATCAAGAAAATAAACAAGTATATCTCGACTTAAAAATAAGCCCTCGGCCGGCAAGGCTCCTATCAACAGCTCTATAAAGAAAACAGTTACTCCCAATAGTTCATATAAAGCAATAAACAGGTAGCACACAAGTCCTATTTGGACCAGCGAGGACACCATGATATTTATATAGACACTGAAAATAGGTATATATAATATAAGCTAGGCAAACAGGCTGTTGAACTATCAACAACAATAATAAGGACCAATTGACCAACAACGTAGCTATACAATCCAACATTCTAGTCTGCAAGCCTCTACAAATATAATACTTGGTGGGACAAGTCCTTGACCTACCAAAAAACTATAACAGTAAAATAGGCAAAACTTCTGAGACTCTGGTGACTCCTGGAAGAAAAAGAGTCAACCAATCTGCTGAAAACTCGATTGTGTTATCCAACAGGTCTATCTGATTGTTTCTCGAGACCTGCAGGCATGAATGCAGCACTTCTTAGGCAATGTGGACGTCAATAGGAAATAATGTACCGAGTATGTAAGGTAACTGAAAGCTGCAACTGAAGTCAATGTCATAAATATTAATGTAAGTAATCAAATAGGAGGGTCGAAAATAATTTAAGCGTACTTACCTTCTCCTGAAACTATAAATAGATCGATGAGACTGATGTCATAAGTATTGTTAATACTTAAGTAGGGAGTCACAGATTAGCCAGAACGTACCTACCTATTCTCGACTTAAACCTTAAAATCAAAACTAACTAAGCAGTCTGCTTACTCAAATTGAGCTAACTCATATCATCAAATAATATAGTCCAACTACTTGTGATACAAATCATACAATAATAATCAAACAATAACCTAATCGATCCCCATAAGCATAACAGGTACAAACATCAAACAAGACCACCTATTCGGGCCTCCACAAGACCGAGAGGTGCCAATTCAATCTGTATACCCCTATTGGTAATCCCCTCACCCCGTAGGAAATCATCACATCTCGATAGCCCCTCAGTCACTCTACACATAGCCCCGAAGGCAACTGTATATTTGTATAACCCCGAAGGAAATTGTATATCTATGTAGCCCCACAGGCAACTGTATTTGTATAGCCCTGACGGCAATTGTTGGGCCCATAGACCTTAATCGAGCCCTCTTAGGCAATTGTTTAGCCTGTAGGTCTCAATCTAGCCCCTTTTAGGCAAATATTATAGCCTGTGAGTGAACAGGCTTCATTATAACCCCTTAGGCAATAAAAATAGTGCATCGGCTCTACTATAACTCGTAGGCAATCAGAGTAGCTCATCGGCTTTAACTCATCTGAATAGACCCTTAGGAAACATGCATATAGCCCCTAAGGCACTGGTCATATCTCTATAGCTAACTATGATAGTCTTGAGGGCAATAATAAATAATTGAATGACCCCAAAGACAAGCAATATAGTTATAGGCAGTCTATATAAATAATCTGTATGCCGTATCTAAGATCGGGGTCGTTATCAATAGAATACAAATCCCCATGAGGGATGACTATATCTAGTCAAGCAGCCAAGCAAAGCAAATAAGCTACGAGTAATTCGGCTACAACAACTAGCTTTATTATTCTTTAAGCTTTAAGAAAACTTGACGAAAGAAGGGAACATCCTTAGCACATTTTTTTTGTCGACTTCTAGCGGGATAGCACCAATTCAGAATTTCTACGACTGACTCCACAGTGGCAAGATAGACAAGAAGTCTATAATAGCTATAACCAATCACATTTCTTACATTCTGAGTATCGTCTACATCTCAAATACCATTCTCAACTAGACCTAAGAAACTATACGATAGGACTCTTCCCCGAGGGTCACACATACTAAACCTTATATTTCATACAATGTAATCATGCCAACACACATAGCTCCAAAGGCAACTACACATAGTCCCGCAAGTAAAGAGTAGGTCATAACCCACTGGAGTGTATATTTTCTAATTCATAACTAAAGATGGAATCCACATATAATAAATATAAGTCCCCAATAAGGAATTACTACGATAACACACGATAATCCCAGTTTGAGATATTTGCAGAAAGTTCTCCGGTAGCACACCATCGATGGAGTACAACAACATACTTATCCAAAGGCTCTACAAATAGCTCCTTAAAGTACACTAAATTGGAAACTTCTACAATCAAGGGTCATACCAAAGAGAAAGGAATAACCCTTACAAACCTCACATTTAAGCTTGAATAACTTGATGTAGATAATTGATTTCTCGTATAATCAAAATAGCATTAACTGGTTCTTCGGCCAAGTTCCTCTTCTTTCGTACAAATATATTTTGTGGTTAGCTGACTAACTTCAATTTGTAAGGATACTAAGGTAAATATGACTTTTGAGAGTTCATATATGAAAATTCTATAGAACTTAATTTTAATGACCGTGTTCATCGTTACGGGTAGACTTTTCATGCCATGTTTTTAGTCAAAAAACTTCTGGATTTGGGAGTTGAAAATTTTGGGCTAGGCTAGTCTCAATCGATTTTAGAGCGAAGTATGATCTAGGGCAATCTGGGTAAGAATTGAGTAACGTGTCCTATTTTGAGCTAGTTTTCTATTTAGCTAAGACATAAATGAATCCAGGGGACTTTTCAGAATCAAACTCGGGTAAGTAGAATTCTCGATACTGAGGTTGACATGAAGGGGTAGTTCCGGAATGTCAGGAAAATGAGTGTGTTGTAAAATGGACCAATTTGGGGAACTTTATGACTTTCTATCCCATGTCAACTGCCATGGCAGTTTACACACCGCCATAGCGACCTCTGCCATAGCGAAGAAAATACCGCTACAATAAAAGTCAACGTTAGTCAGCACCGCTATAGTGGAGCATGGACCGCTATAGCAGACTAGTCAGGATTTTATGCAGAAAACTTCCCGAAAGAGTTAGGTTTTCATCAAGAACGTTTTGGGAGAAGGGCAAGGCAATTTTAGGCGAACTCTATTTATTTTCCACTATTTTTCGTCCTAAAGGTAAGAATTCTACTCCCCAAACTCCGTACTATCTTTCCTATGTGATAGAATTACTAAGGGTGGACTTAGGGAAAGGTTTGGAATGAACTAGGATGGTAGAATCCAAGGAGAAGAGGATTCGAGAAGAGGATTCTAGGGTGTAGAAGTTCTTGGGTGTTGTTGATTCCATTAGATTATCATCATGTGACCTTAATTATCTAAATTTATCCATGAAAAATGGTAGTAATAGGTGACTTAATGGTGGGAAGGCTTGAGAAAAAGGTGGAATGATCATCATTGGTATGGGGTTTGGGATTTTGCATAATCTGGGTAACTAGTAGGCCATAAGGATTGATTTTTGGTTATTGTGTATTGTTTTAGACCAAGAACCGGCAAGAACTTTTGGAAATGGGAAAGCTCTAGTTGAGTAGAGCTTTGGAACATTTCGAGGTATGTGATGGTTGTTGTTTCCCTTATGCATTGTCTGTTCGTATGCTTTTGTTTAAGTTTTGTATGAGGTGCATGCTTAGGGAGTGTTTTATGAATGTCTAAGTGTCCGGTTATCAGTCTTGTGAAATGAACTAGGTGTTATTGCTTGTTGGTCTACAAGTGTTGATTTATTTATTGTTTGTGACTGTTGGATTTCTATGTGACATTCGGTTGGCTCGGGTACCACGCCTGGTACGGGATAAGAAATGGTTGGCTCGGGTACCACTCCTGGTACGGGTTTATTTTATTGAATTGTGGCATTCTGACGATGGTTCCATGAGTGGACTGAGTTGTATTTATGAATTTGAGATTATTGCATATGGTCCTTGAAAGGCTGGGTCATTGTTATTTGATTATGAGTTTGGTTTTGGTGTAGATCGAGTTGCATGTTTAACACTTAGGTGATGTTAGGGGGATCTCGGGGTGGGTCCAGGTTTTGTACCACGGGATGTTTATTGTCTGTCATTGAATATTTTTAATGGTTGTGAAGTGGATTACATGTGGGGATAAGATAGGAAGAGACTTCTAGTCCAAGGATATTTGTTGGCTTGTTCGCATGTTTCCTGTGCATTACTTAACTTTAGCTGCTGTTCATATACTGCTTATTTGGAACTGGCATTTTCATACATCAAGGGTCAGCTGCTTCGATTGAGAAACCTTAGTTTCTTCCTGTTAGTTGTAGCCCACTTGTTTCAGGCTTAGATATTGTAGATTTTGGGGTTACATCCCCGTATTTCTAGATAGTTTTGGTAGGATGTTTTGGTACGATGACTTTCACGTTCTAGGGAGAAAATTTCTGCAGTTTTATGATATAGTGTTTGAGATTTTATTGCTAGTTTATTTTATGCATTGGTTTTAAGCTGCTAGAATAGTTAAGTATTGGGTCGATATTGGTCTACTCACCTGGGGTATTGGGTGGGTTCCACTCACGATGGTCTGGGTCGTGACAAAGATGGTATCAGAGCCTTAGGTTCATTAATCTCGTCATACCAAAATGGGTCTAGTAGAGTCTTGCGGAACGGTACGGAGATGTTTGTACTTTTCTTTGAGAGGCTATAGGACTTTAGGAAAACTCTCTTCTTTCTTCCTTCATGCTATAACTTGATTCAAATTGGTATCTGGTGATACAAATTGGTATCTGACATCTTTCACTCTTCGGTCCGCAGATGGTTAATACGAGGAACAATGGAGCGAGGGCAGCGGTCCCAGCAGTGGGCTCGTCTGTCAGAGGTAGGGGCAGGGGCAGGGGTCGAGGTAGAGCAACACCCGCCAAAAATGGAGCTCAGGCAGCAGCAGGAGCACGTGAGGCGACCCCTCCCCCACCCTAGGAGAACGTGGAAGAAGAGGTTGAGGTGGTTGTTAAGGAAGGCGTTGATCAGGCGGAGGCGATACCGACTGGAGGTGCAGGCCTTCCCCCTATCTCGCCTAAGGTATTTTCAGCAGGTGTGGTCCTTTCTAAGTGGGCTGGTTGGTGTTGGATCCAATCCTACGAGTACTGCAGATCAGGTTCTGGGTACTCAGCCAGTGGTTACTACAGTTCGTAGGATGGACATGGCGTTTGGCACTGACGACTTGTTCTGGCCCATGTTAGGCCCGGTTATGATAGGAAATGATCATGAGATACTGACTAAATTTCTGAACCTGAAACCTCCTACATTTCAGGGTATTAAGAAGGAGGATGCGTATGAATTCATTTTGGACTGTTATGAGAGGTTGCACAAGCTGGACATTGTGAAACAATATAGGGTTGAGTTCGTCACTTTTCATCTGCAGGGTGATGTTAAGTAGTGGTGGAGGTCTCATGTTGAATGTCAGTCATCTATTTTGCCTCCACTTACTTGGGAGCAATTTCATGCTCTTTTCCTAGAGAAGTATGTACCTCATACTTTGAGAGATCGCAAAAAGGATGAGTTCCTGGATCTGGAACGGGGTGGCATGTCAGTCTCTGCTTATGAGGCTAAGTTTTATGCCTTGTCTCGTTTTTCTACTCAATTGTTGGGTTCTGAAGAGAAGAGGATTCGATTGTTTGTGAAAGTCTTGAATACTGAACTGCAGGTGTTGTCCGTGCACATGACATTACCAGAAAAGAGCTTCAATGAGGTCACCGATTATGTTAAGAAGTTAGAAGGGTTCAAGCAGGTTGGCCAGGCTAAAGTGTTAGCCAAGAAACCCCAGAACGATGGAGACTATAGTGGTTTGTACTCCAGGGGCCACAATCAGCATGTGTACTTAGCCCGTCCTATTCAGTCAGCTCTGCCAGCTGCTACAGGTGGTCGTATGGGAGCTAATCAATAGTTTTCAGCTCCTAGAGGCCATGGAGCTTCTTACACATCTATTGAGTCAGTTCCGATTATTTTAGGGTTTTAGGAGGTGTTTCCAGCGGATTTGCCTAGTATGCCTCTGGACAGGGATATCAATTTTTGCATTGACTTGGAGCCGGGCACTGGCCCAATTTCCATTCCTCCATATCGTATGGCTCTGGCAGAGTTAAGGGAACTTAAGACTCAGCTTCAGGAACTCCTAGATAAGGGATTCATCCATCCAGTTCTTCGCCTTGTGGTGCTCCGATCTTGTTTGTGAAGAAAATGGATGATAGTATGCGGATATGCATAGATTACAGGCAGTTGAATAGGTGACCATCCGGAATAAGTACCCTTTACCTCATATAGATGATCTGTTTGACCAGGTACATGGTGCATTTGTGTTCTCGAAGATCTACTTAAGGTCAGGGTATCATCAGTTAAAGATTAGGCTCGAGGACAATCCTAAGACTGCTTTTTAGACTCGGTATGGGCATTACGAGTTCTTAGTAATGTCGTTTTGGTTGACTAATGCGCCGGCTGCGTTCATGAGTCTCATAAATAGGGTATTTAAGTCTTATTTGGATTCGTTCGTCATTGTGTTCATTGATGATATATTGATCTACTCCAAGAGTAGGGAGGAGCATGTTGAACATCTCCGTATTGTGTTAGAAATATTGAGGCACCAAAAGCTTTATGCAAAGTTCTCTAAGTGTGAATTTTGGTTGACTTCAGTCGCGTTCTTGGGGAATGTAGTGTCAGAAAAGGGGGTGATGGTGTATCCCCATAAGATTGAGGCAGTCAAGAGTTGGGTCCGGCCTAGCTCGGTAACTGAGGTGAGAAGTTTTGTGGGAATTGCAGGCTACTACCGTAGGTTTGTCAAGGATTTCGCATCTATTGATACTCACTTGACAAGGCTGGCTCAGAAAGAGGTACCGTTTGTGTGGTCCGACAAGTGTGACAAGAGCTTCCAAAAGCTCAAGACACTTCTGACCACGGCTCCTGTTTTGTCTTTGCCAGTTGAAGGTAAGGACTTTATTGTTTATTGTGATGCTTCACATTCGGGTTTGGGTGCTGTGTTGATGCAGGACAAGAATGTGATAGCATATGATTTTAGAAAATTGAAGGTTCATGAGAGGAATTATCCCACTCACGACTTAGAGTTGGCAGTGGTGGTTTTTGCACTCAAGATTTGGAGACACTATCTTTATGGTATCAAGTGTGAAGTGTTCACTGATCATCGCAGTTTGCAACATGTGTTTACTCAGAAAGACTTGAATCTGAGGCAGAGAAGGTGGATAGAGTTGTTAAAGGACTATGAAGTGACCATTCAGTACCATCCGGGTAAGGCTAATGTGGTGGCAGACACATTGAGTTGGAAGACAGTCAGCATGGGCAGTTTGGCTTGTTTGGGGGTGTCTAAATGACCTTTGGCGAGGGAGATTCAGGCTTTGGAATCTAAATTCATGCACCTGGATATCTCAGAACAGGGTGGAGTGTTGGCTAGTATTGAGGTCAAATCCACATTCATAAAGGAGATAAAGGCCAAGCAGCTTCAAGATTCGCAATTGAGCAGGCTTCAAAGCAAAGCAATATCCGGAAAGTCCAGGGATGCCACGTTGGATGATGGCGGGGTATTGAATTTCAGAGGAAGGATTTATGTTCCTCGGGTTGATGACATCATTCTGAAAGTATTAGCAAAGGCTCATGGCTCGCGGTATTTGATTTATCCGGGTGTAACCAAAATGTACAGGGATTTGAGGCAGCTTTACTGGTGGCTCGGGATGAAAAGAGACATAGCTGATTTTGTGTCCAAATGTCAAAATTGCCAGAAGTTAAAGTATAAGCATAAAGACCTGTAGAACTACTTTAGAGGATGCCCATTCCAGAGTGGAATTGGGAACGGATAGCCATGGACTTCGTGGTAGGTCTTCCCAAGACTTTGGGGAATTATGACTCTATTTGGGTCATTGTGGAAAGGCAGACCAAGTCACCTCATTTTATTCCAGTCAGGGTGGACTAAAATTCGCAGCAATTGGCTAAGATCTATGTGAAAGAGATCATGAGATTGCACGGGGTACCACTATACATTATTTCAGACAGGGGTACGCAGTTTACCTCTAAGTTTTGGGGTAAGTTATATGAAGAGTTGGGCACTCAACTCACCTTTAGTACAGCCTTCCATCCTCAGACTGATGGTCAATCGAAGAGGACGATCCAGGTATTGGAGGACATGCTGAGAGCATGTGTGATTGGCTTCGGGGGTCATTGGGACCAGTTTCTACTGTTGTGTGAGTTCTCATACAACAATAGCTACCACTCCAGCATCGACCTGGCACTATTTGGAGCACTGTACGGAAGGGGTTGTAGGTCACCTATAGGGTGGTTTAAGGAAGGCGATGTAAAGCCTTTGGGCATGGACTTGGTAAGGAAAGCACAATAAAAAGTATGAGACATTCAGACCAAGTTGCTAGCGGCCCAAAGCGGGCAAAAAGAATATGCGGATCGCAAGGTAAGGGACATGGATTTTCAGATTGGTGAACAAGTGCTATTGAAAGTGTCACCAATGCAGGGAGTTATCCGTTTCGGTAAGAAGGGCAAGCTCAGCCCTCGGTTTATTGGACCGTTTGAAGTTCTTGATATTGTAGGGATAGTGGCTTATAGGTTAGCACTGCCGTCCAGTTTGTCGAGTGTCCATCCGGTATTCCATGTATCTATGCTAAAGCGATACCACGGGGATGGGGACTACATCATCAAGTGGGATGAGGTGTTATTTGATAAGGATCTTTGCTATAAAGAGGAAACGGTTGTGATTCTTGATCGGGACATCTAAAAATTAAGGACAAAGGTGATCAGTGTGGTAAAGGTTCAATGAAAGCATCGTTCGGTTGATAAAGCCACTTGGGAAACCTAGAAGGACATGCGGGACAAGTACCCTCACTTGTTTGAGGATTCAGGTACTACACTTTCCTTTCTTTATTTTCATAATTTCAGGTTGGATCGTTCGAGGATGAATGATGGGTAAATCGGTATCTATTGTAATGACCAGGTTCATCATTATGGGTAGACTTTTTGTGCCAAATTTCAAGTCAGAAAACTTCCAGATTTGAGAGTTGAAAATTTTGGGCTAGGCTACTCTCGGCCAGTTTTGGAGCGAGATATGGTCTAGAGCAATCCGAGTAAATATTGGGTAATATGTACTGTTTTGAGCTAATTTTCTGTTTAGCTAAAACATAAAGGAGTCCGGAGAAATTTTCAGAATCGAATTCGGGTAAGTAGAACTCCCGGTATTGAGGTTGACGTGAAAGGGTTGTTTCAAAATGTCAAGAAAATGAGTGTGTTATAAAATGGACCAATTTGGGGGATTTTATAACTTTTTGTCTTGTGTCAACCGCCACACCGCCATAACAACCTCTGTCGTAGCAGAGAAAATACAGTTATAGTGGAAGTCAACGTTGGTCAGCATCGCTATAGTGGATGGTTCCGCTATGGCGGTACTGCTATAGCAGAGCGTGGACCGCTATAGCAGACTAGTCGGGATTTAATGCAGAAAACTTCCCCAAAACGTTCAGTTTTCATCAAGAACGTTTTGGGAGAAGGGCAAGGCGATTTTAGGCAAACTCCATCAGTTTTCCACCATTTTTCGTCCTAGAGGTAAGAATTCTACTCCCTAAACTCCGTACTATCTTTCCAATGCGATAGAATTGCTAGGGGTGGACTTGGGGAAAGGTTTGGAATGACCTAGGATAGTAGAATTCAGGGAAGGAGGGGATTCTAGAGTGTAGAAGTTCTTGGGTGTTATTAATTCCATTAGATTATGATTATGTGACCTTAATTCTCTAAATGTATCCATGAAAAATTGTAGGAATAGGTGATTAATGGTGGAAAGGCCCGGGAAAAGGGAGGAATGATCATGGTTGGCCTGGATTTTGAGATTTTTCATAATTCGGGTAACTAGTAGGCCATAAGGATTGATTTTTGGTTATTGTGTATTATTTTAGACCAAGAATTGGCAAGAACTTCGGGAAACGAGAAAGCTCCGATTGAGTAGAGCTTTGGAACATTTTGAGGTAGGTGATGGTTATTAATTCCCTTATGCATTGTATGTCTGTGTGCTTTTGTTTAAGTGTTGTATGAGGTGCATGCTTAGGGAGTGTTTTATGAATGTCTAAGTGTCCGATTACCAGTCTTGTGAAATGGACTAGGTGTTATTGCTTATTGGTCTATAAGTGTTGATTTGTTCATTGTTTTTGACTGTTGGATTTCTGTGAGACATTCAGTTGTCTCGAGTACCACGCCTGATACGGAATAACAAATGGTTGGCTCAGGTACCACGTCTGGTACGGGATACTAAATGGTTGGCGCGGGTACCCCGCTTGGTACGGGATACAAAATGGTTGGCTCGGGTACCACGCCTGGTACAGGTTTATTTTATTGAATTGTTGTATTCTGATAATGGTTCCATGAGTGAACTGGGTTGTGTTTCTGAATTTGTGACTATTGCATATGATCCTTGAGAGGCTGGGTCATTGTTATTTGATTGTGAGTTTGGTCTTGGTGTAGACCGAGTTGCATGTTTAACACTTAGGTGATGTTAGGGAAATCCCGGGGTGGGTACAGGTTTTGTACCATGGGATGTTTATTGTCTGTCATTGAATGTTGTCAATGGTTGTGAAGTGGATTACATGCGGGGATAAGCTAGGAAGAGACATGTAGTCCAGGGAAATCTGTTGGCTTGTTCGCATGTTTCCTGTGCATTACTTAACTTTAGTTGTTGTTCATATACTGCTTATTTGAAACTGGTTGATAATCCTACCAGTACATGGTGGCTGTGTACTGATTCTGCACTTACGTTTCTTTTTGTGAGTATATGCAATCTTCCGGCGACTGACACGCGACCTCACCTGTAGTCCCAGCGTTTTCAGACATCAAGGGTGAGCTTCTTCGATCGAGCTACCTTGGTTTCTTTCTGTTAGTTATAGACCACTTATTTCGGGCTTAGACTTTGTAGATTTTGGGGTTGCATCGTCGTATTTCTAGACAATTTTGATAGGATGTTTTGGTAAGATGACTTTCAGGTTCTAGGGAGAATGTTTCCGCAGTTTTATGATATAGTGTTTGAGATTTTATTGCTAGTTTATTTTATGCATTGGTTTTAAGATGCTAAAATGATTAAGCATTGGGTCAGTATTGGTCCTCTCACCCGGGGGTATTGGGTGGGTGTCACTCACGATGGTCTGGATCATGACATTAATGGGGTTGGATCACTTTTGACCGACCCTCACAATGGAATAAGTTCAATACATACCTAATACTTAAAGTTAGTTCAATATACTGATCTTTGTAAGGAAGAGAGTAAGTAAAATTTGCCAGTCACTTTACATATACCTAATCAACCGACTAAATGAATAGATCTTAATTAACAATTAATTGATTGATAAAAGTAATAAGCTTTTTTTTTTTGAAAAGTTATTAAAAAGTAATTAATTTAAGAAAGTGTCTACATCCTCCACTTCCATGTGTGTTTACACCCCATTTTTTTATCCCACTATGAAGGTACTCGGGTTTGCGTAGGTTCATGGTAAAATACATATAACCTTTTGAATATACCACAATTAATAGAAAATTATTTCAAACAAAGCGTACCTCATATAATAATAATTTTTCAACATAACTAGATTTACTACCTCCATTAGATATTAAATTATAAAAATATTTAAAAATATAAATACATATACAAATATATCATAACTAACGAGTTTCTCATAAATATTCATGACATTTTGGAAGACGACAAAAATATATTTTATCACATTCCAATTTAATCAGATTCCCCTGAACGTGTGAGATTTTTCAATAAAATTCTCTAATTTAGGCTTGTAAGCCTTTGACACGAGATAAAATATATCTTCAAATACACGGGGTGTTACAGAATGTAATAAGATATTTATGTTGGGGTTTAGTAATGAAAAGTGAATAGAAAATAGAGGAAAAATAAAATTTTATTTTTGCTTTTGTAAAGAGAATTTGTACCACATTGGTGGTGAAAAGAAAATTTTAAGTGTTTATATTGAGAAATACTTCCTCATTGTCTTAAAGAGGTTGAGAAGAAGACAAGCCTCGCGTCGTCGTCGTCGTCGGCGTCGCCTCGACTTGGCTTCAGCTTTGGCTTTGGATTTGGAAAAGATCAAGAGATTATCGTTTTGGATAAAATTTATTTAAAAGTCTAACCCAGAATATTTCTCCATGTGCGAGCCACACTTCGGCATGTGCGAAACGCATGTTAAAATGACGAATCTTTTTGACTCACTATTTTGTGACATGCGAGAGACATGCGACACGCACAATGGCTTGTGCGTTTCGTACATCACTTTGCATATGACTGCTAGTTTGGCAGAAGTCACTGGTTTTATATGCGATGGGACGTGCGACGTGCACTTTCTCATGTGTGTTTCTCACATCGTCTCGTCATATCTGAAATAGTGTAACTTTTCTGAACATTTGCTTTCTTTCTGAAGCAGTGTTTTTTGGCTATAAATATTTGATTCTTCCTCAGATATGAAGCACAAAAATAAAGTACTATTTGAGTACAAAATTGTTAAGTATATTTCTACATTTTTTCTAAATTCAAATGTGATTTACTACCATTGAGTGATTCGCCGTTCAATGAGTTTGAGGTGCCGCTACTCTATTGATGCATAATCCTTCTATCCTGGGAGGATATATTCCATCAACCTCGGGTGCTTGAGGGGAATAATTTCCTTAAGGACACACTGTGCATTCAGTGGGCTCGATTTCTTCTTCATCTCTTTTCTTCTACTATTTTTCGTAAATAGTTTAAGTTCTTGTTTCTACTTACTTTGTTTAAATACAAATTTTATTTATCACCCAAAATAATAATCTTAAGGAAATTATTGTTATCTGTATTGAAAGTTTCAGGAGATTCAAACCTTTTGATTTTCTACTCCATTTGAATCTTCGTTCTGATTTGAAGAATATAAAAACTTCGTCAGAACTTAGAGTTCATTCGGTTGAATGATTTGAAGAATATAAAAACGTCATTTTCAACTAGAAATAAGGTTGAATAAAGATACAGTCTTTATTGTTAGTATTTTTTAATACTAAATTGTTTTTCAAATTTGTGATAGAAAAATAACGAATCAAACAGAACATCAAAATGATTCTGTTGTGAATAGTGTTGCCCCTGCGGTAACAACTATCGTGTCATCAAGTCGTACGAATGTTGCACCAACAATGGCTATGGCAGAAAAGCCAGAAATATTTCTAGGTATCGACTTCAAGAGATGGTCGTAGAAGATGTTCTTCTATCTCACTACTCTAAGCCTGCAACGTTTCATAAATGAGGACGTTCCTGTGTTGGCTGAAGGAACTCCGAATAAAGAGAAGTTTGTGGTTACTGAAGCACGAAAACATTCAGATTTCCTATGCAAGAACTATATTCTCAATGGCTTAGAGGATGGCTTGTACAACATCTTCAGCATTTGTAAGACTTCAAAGAGTTATGGAATGCTCTTGAGAAGAAATACAAAACTGAGGATGCCGGACTGAAAAAGTTTGTGGCTGCAAAGTTCTTGAATTTTAAAATGGTTGACAACAAGACTGTCATGTCACAAGTTCAAGAATTATAAGTCATCGTTCATGATCTCCTTGCAGAAGGTAGAAATAACTTTAATACCTTTATTATTGGTTATTTTAAATTTGTTACAAACGTTAACCTTACTTTTGAAGGTATGGCAACAAATGAAGCTTTTCAAGTGGAAGCCTTCATAGAAAATTTGTCTCCTTTATTGAGAGAATTTAAGAACTACTTGAAGCATAAGCGCAAGGAAATGACTCTTGATGAATTGATTGTTCGTCTAAGAATAGAAGAGGACAACAAGACTGCAAAAAAGAAGTCTCGAGCAAGTTCAACAATATCGGGAGCATATATTATTGAAGAAGAACTAACAAAAAAAAAATCCTTCTGGACCAAAGAACAATCCACCAAAGAAGAAGTTCAAAGGCAACTGTTATAATTGTGGCAAGGCTGGTCATAAGTCTTCGGATTGTCGGGCTTCAAAGAAAGGCAAGAACAAAGGTCAAGCAAACATGGTTGAACAAGTGGGTGACTTGTGTGTCATGCTTTCTGAATGCAACTTGGTTGGCAACTCAAGGGAATGGTGGATAGATTCTGGTGTCACCCGTCATGAGTGTGCCAATAAGGATTTGTTTGCATCCTATGCTCCCGCTGGACCCGATGAGAGCATCTTTATGGCAAACTCCGCTACAGCAAAAGTTGAAGGAACATGCAAGATATGCTTGAAGATGACATTCGGCAAGGTCGTGACTCTAAACAATGTCCTTCATGTTCCTGATTTATGGAAGAACTTGGTCTCAACTTCACTTCTTACTAAGAATGGATTCAAGTGTTTTTGTTTTGATAAGGTTGTAATTAGTAAGAATGAAATGTATGTAGAAAAAGGTTACCTAACTCAGGGCCTTTTCAAACTCAATATAATGATTGTTGAAATGAATAAGAGTTTAGTTTCTTCTTATTTGATTGAGTCAAACGATTTATGGCATGTTCGTTTAGGACATGTCAATTTCAAACCTAGAAAAATTTGATAAGTTTAGAGGTATTTTGCCTAAGTTTGAGTGCAGTAAATCATAATTCCAAATCTGTATTGAATCTAAATTTGTTAAACATCGTATAAGTCTTTTGAAAGGAATTCCAATCCCTTAGACTTAATTTACACAAATATTTGTGATATGAAGTCAATACCATCTCGCGGTAGAAAAAGGTTCATAACCTTCATTGATGATTGTACTCGATATTATTATATTTACTTGCTTAACAGTAAAGATGAAGCAATTGAAGCACTTAAGCAATACAAAATTGAAGTTGAAAATCAGTTGAACAAAAAGATCAAAATGATAAGGAGTGATAGGGGTGGAGAGTATGAATCTCCTTTTGAAGCAATATGTTTAGAAAATGAAATTATTCATCAAACTACTGCCCCTTATACACCTCAATCTAATGGAATTACGGAAAGGAAAAACTGAACGTTGAAGGAAATAATGAATGCCTTATTAATACGTTCCGATTAATCGCAAATCTTATGGGGGAAGCTATCCTTACAGTAAATAAAATACTCAATAGAGTATCCCATAGCAAAACGCAATCTATTCCATATGAGAAATGGAAAAGAAGAAAACCCAACTTGAAATATTTCAAAGTGTGGGGGTGCTTAGCGAAAGTCCAAGTTCCTAAACCCAAGAGGGTCAAAATAGGACCAAAGATTGTATATTGTATTTTTATTGGATATGCTACAAATAGTAAAGCATATCAATTTTGGTTCATAAATTTGATCATCCCGATATTCATGATAATACGATAATACAATCAGATAATGATGAATTCTTTGAAAACATATATCCATATAAAATGAATAGTGAGTCGTCAAGTGAAAGAACTAAACGCCTTGGGAAGAATCAAAAGAAAGTACTCTTAATGAAGAAGATCCAAGATGTGGTAAACGTCAAAGGACACCTTTGGACCGGATTTTGTAACATTCCTTCTTGAAAATGAGCCTCAAGCGTTTAAAGAAGTTATGTTTTTAGGAGACTCAACTTTTTTGAAAAGAAGCTGTCAATAGTGAGATTGAATCAATCTTGAGCAACCATACTTGGGAATTGGTTGATCTTCCTCCTGGAAGTAAATCTTTAGGTTCCAAATGGATCTTTAAAAGGAAAATGAAAGATAATGGAACTATTGACAAATATAAGGCAAGACTTGTTGTCAAAGGTTATAGACAAAAGTAAGGTCTTGATTATTTTGACACATATTCGCCGGTAACAATAATAACATCTATTCGAATGTTAGTTGCATTGGCGGCTGCATATGGACTTGCAATCCATCAAATGGATGTGAAAACGGCTTTCTTGAATGGAGAGTTGGAGGAAGAAATTTACATGGAACAACCTGAGGGTTTTGTGGTTCCTTGTAATGAAAGGAAAGTGTTCAAACTTGTTAAGTCACTTTATGAACTAAAACAAGCACCCAAACAATGGCATGCAAAATTTGACCAAATAATATTGACAAATGGATTTAAGATTAATGAGTGTGATAAATATATTTACATTAAGGACACTCCAAATCATAAAGTCATTGACTGTTTATACGTTGATGATATGTTGATCATCAGTAGAGACATTTCTGACATAAATGTTACTAAGTGTATGCTGGCTAGCAAATTTGATATGAAAGGCTTAGGAGTTGCTGACGTGATCTTAGGGATCAGAATCATAAAACTCCTTAAGGTCTAGCATTGTCACAGTATCATTACATTGAAAAGGTACTTGATAAATTCAAATATTTGAATTTCAATGTTGCCAAGACGCCAATGGATGTAAGTTTTGCACTTCAAAAGAATGAAGGTGAAAGCAATTCACAATTAAAATACGCACGAGTATTGGAAAGTTTGATGTATATCATGAAATGTACACGATCATATATAGCATGTGTTATTAGTAAACTAAGTCAGTACACAAGTAATCCCAATCAAATTCATTGGATGGCAATGAAATGAGTTTTGGGGTATTCGAAACATACTCAAAATTATGCCCTGCATTATAACAAATATCGCGCAGTACTTGAAGGATATAGTGATGCAAATTGGATCACCTAATCATCTGAAGTCAAATCCACAAGTGGATATGTATTTACTCTTGGTGGAGGAGCAGTTTCTTGGAAGTCATCCAAACAAACATGTATCGCTCGCTCTACAATGGAATTTGAGTTTATAGCTTTAGATAAAGCCGGTGAAGAAGCTGAGTGGCTCAGAAATTTCTTGGAAGATATTTCATTCTGGCCCAAACCGTTGGCACCTGTATACATACACTAGGATAGCCAAGCGGTAATAGGTAAGACAGGAAGCATTATGTATAACGGAAAATCTCGTTACATTTGACAGAGACATAACACCATTAGACAACTACTTTATAGTAGAATTATCACGATTGACTATGTAAAGTCTAAAGATAATGTGTCGGATCCACTTACAAAAGGCCTAACTAGAGAGGTAGTTGAAAGATCATCAAGGAGAATGGGTTTAAGGCCTAGGACAAGTCATCATAACGGTAACTCTACCTAGTAGACTGGAGATCCCAAGAGCTAGGTTCAAGGAGAAAAACAAAGTTATGATTGACGGTCAACATTGTCAAATAACTCAACTCATTCTCGTGATGAAGACAATGTTCAAAAATAAGGGTAAAGCTTTTAAGGCTTAAAGCTTTTTAATAGTTTCTAAGTTTGGCAGGTATGACCAAATAGTTTATCTATAGGATTAAACGTTTAGAAAACACCTATGTAAGTGTGAAGTGTAAGCCGCTTAAAGGAGAATAATGGTAAAGGCCGATTCTCTAAGCACTTATGAAACCAGGTAGTGTTCATGGCTGAAACGAATAAAATCGTGAGAACCATAAATGGTTAAAGGTTAATTATGTGACTTGTATTGTCTAGGTATACAACAAATTTCGACGGTTCAAAGATATCACATCTACCGATTAACCGAGTGCATTCGATATAAGTTCACTACGAAAAGTTCAAAGGGAAACCTACTTATCCAGATGCAATTAATCTTTACTTGTAGATTACAAACTTGTCCGTATATTCTTTCATCTTATAGTCATTTCCCATTCATGTGGGGAATTATTGGGGTTTAGTAATGAAAAGTGAATTGAAAATGGAGGGAATAGAAATGGAGGGAAAATGGAAATTTACTTTTGCTTTTGTAAAGAGCATTTGTACCACATTGGTGGTGCAAAGAAAAATTTCAAGTGTTTATATTGAGAAACACTTCCTCATTGTCTTAAAGGGGTTGAGAAGAAGACAAGCCTCGCGCCGTCGGCAGCGGCGGCTCAGCTCAGCTCGGCTTCGACTTTGGATTTGGATTTGGATCGATCGAGAGATTATCTTTTTGGAGAAAGTTTATTTAAACTTAATTGTTTAAGCCAAAGGTCTAACCCAGAATATTGCTCTATGTGCGAGCCGCACTTCGACATGTATGAAACGCACATGAATCGTACGTCAAAATAACGCATCTTTTTGACTCACTGTTTTGTGACATGCGAGAGACATGCGACATGCACAATGGCTTGTGCGTTTTGCACATCACTTTGCACATGACTGCCAGTTTAGCAGAAGTCACTGGTTTCATGTGCGACGGGACGTGCGACGTGTAGTCCCTCATGTGTGTTTCGCACATCGTCCCGTCATATTTGAAACAGTGCAACTTTTCTGAACCTTTGCTTCCTTTCTGAAGTAGTGTTTTTTGGCTATAAATATCTGATTCTTCCTCAGATATGAAGCACGAAAATAAAGTACTATTTGAGTACAAAATTGTTAAGTATACTTCTACATTTCTTCTAAATTCAAGTGTGATTTACTACCGTTGAGTGGTTCGCCGTTCAATAGAGTTTGAGGTACCGCTACTCTATTGATGCATAATCGTTCTATCCTGGGAGGATATATTCCATCAACCTCGGGTGCTTGAGGGGAATAATTTCCTTAAGGATATACTGTGCATTCAATGGGATCGATTTCTTCTTCATCTCTTTTCTTCTACTATTTTTCGTAAATAGTTTAAGTTCTTGTTTCTATTTACTTTGTTTAAATACAAATTTTATTTATCACCCAAAATAACAGTTTATGGCCAGCTTTTTAGTAATGTCAACATCAAAGTTGGTAATGGTACCAAATCTTCTTTTTGGAATGATGACTGGATTGGGAATGAACCTATTAAAGAAACATTTTCAGTCTAGTGTAGCAACCCTAAGATACTGTGGCTGAGACATGGAGTCTGCAGGGATGAAATGTGACTTTCAGAAAGTTCCTCAATGACTGGTGGGTTACTAGAGTGATTGAATTTTTGCACTCAAGGGTGAGGCCTAGTGGTCAATGCGGTGGTTAAAGAACCATGAGGTCTGAGGTATAAGGTCTCAGGTTCAATGCTCAGTGGAGACAAAAAAACTAGGTGATTCTTCCCATCTGTTTTAGCCTTGGTAGACAGAGCTACCTGGTACCTGTTGTCGGTGGGAGGTGGCAGGTATCCCGTGGATTTAGTTGAGGTGTGTGAAAGTTGGACCGGACACCACGATCATAAAAAAAAAAAGAGTGATTGAAATATTCAAATTGCTGGATAGTTTCAAAGGTGCTGTAGAAGAAGAGGATAGAATAGTATAGGAAAGAAAAAGCGGAGGAGTTTATACTGTGAAGTCAGCATATGGCATCTTAACTAGCTCTGGACAACCACACAATGTGCCCTGGAACTGGTAGCACATCTTGAAGGTGAAAAATCCATTTAAAGTGGCATATTTCTGTTAGATAGTGGTCAAAGAGGCTATCCTGACTCATCACTACTTGTGTTCTAAATGCTTTTTGTGTGTGAATGAGATTGCAACAACAGTCACCTCTTTTTACATTGCAAACTGACCAGCAAAGTGTGGAATCTATTGAGGAAGAAGAATAGTGGAGCATCGTACCAACTTATACTTGGAAGGAAAGAAATTCAAGATGCTTTGAAAATAGAGCTAATTCTGAACAGAAGATCAAGATGAGTTGTATGATTTTGTTTCTCTTTTGGTGTAAAGAAGCCCTTGGAGAGGATGTAGAGTCTATAGTTGATATCATTGGGTCCATGTAACTACACAAGACTAGGTCTTTTGAGTATGTTTCTCTCTTAGCACAATCTTTGTTTTAAGGGTTGTAGTGTTAAATCTGATGCTGTTGTCAACTGCCGCTTCCTATGGATTAAAGGAAACAGTCTTTTAGTAGAATAAAGACTGATGCATCTATTCACAACTGTCCTCCCAAATAGAAATAAAACAGAAAAAAATCTCTTTCATACTGCAGATAAACAAAATGTTGAGTAGTCCTTAGCAGCCTGAAAATACTACCAAATGATTCCATTCTAGAATGAAAAATATCTTGAACTGCACAACCTGTTAATGTGTGAGAAATCATTGCTGAAGTGTATTTTGGGAAAATGATATAACAACACGTCATGTTATTCCCTACCAAACCTATATAAAAATGTAAACTACTATCCTTTTGTCTATCTAATGGCCAAGATCTAATTTCTTGCATGTCTTTGCAGTCTTTTTCGGATGGAGTATTTAAAGGAGCTCTGTGCATCGTCATATTGAGTTGGAATGGAGCTGATCTTTTGAGTAGCTAGTAACTTTTCTGGCAACACCAATCTCTCCAATAACATGGTGGAGATCATTTCCAGCTGTCTTTTCTTTTCTTCCCTGATACATGGTAACCTAGAATATTTAGAGCTTAATTCTTTAGCGAAAGATTTATTATTGTTATTTTAAACTTGTAAATGTCACTCTTTGGGGTCGTTTGGTGTGAGGGATAAAAATAAATAGTGATGGGATAAAATTTTGATGTAGTGTTTGGTTGCCAAGTCCGGGATAACTTATCCCGAGATTAACAATTAGTACTAGGATAAGTTATCCATCCCTTTTGGTGGTATAGTAATACCAGGACAATTTATCTTGGGATAAAGACCTTAAAATGACAAAATTACCCTCCACTCTGTAAAAAGAAGTATATGCTCTTTGCTTTCTCCGCTTCTATTGTTGCCACTGCTATCTATGATATTGTGAACAACATCACTAAAATTGGATACCTGGTGTCATTTCTGTTGGGATCGAAATCGAGAGGGCGTCATGCGGAAGCTTATAATTGCAAACCATCAAGGCGATAAATTAGACGACACATAAAACTATACTAAAAAGCATATTATTCGATATGATTTGGCCAATTGGCCTACATATGAAAAACTAATATTAAAAGGCATAAAAACTACTGAGAGAAAATCTCCCCCTAAACAAGACTCTTTTGATGACTACATCATGGATATTATTGTGTTGTGGTTTGAGAAGAACATGTCTTCTATTTATAGAATTACAAGACTTCTCTTCCAAGAAAAAGGATAGATATTGTAGAGGTCTTGTTCACCAAGAAAACCTTTTTCCGTCAAGAAAACCTTTTTGAATTAGAACACAATTGTGTAGAATCCAAATAAGTTAGGAAATTCAGGGCAAATCCTAACAAATCTCCCCTTGGCCTGAATTTTCTGGTAAATAATCTTGATCTTCATTCTTCACATAATCTTCATATATCACTGCTGCTTACCATGATTAAAAATTGATATGGGTTAAAAATGAAGCCCTGTGCATTAAAGTAAGCACGGGTTAATAATATTGAAGCCCTGTGTTAAAAGTGAGCAGAGTTGAAAATTGAGGCCTTGTGCATTAAAAGTAAGCACAGGTTAAAAGTGGAGCTCATGCGTTAAAGGTATATATGCATGAGTTGAAAGGAGCTCAAGCCTTAAAAGTTAGCAAGAGTTGAAAGTTGGAGTCCATGCGTTAAAGTAAGCATGGGTTGAAAATTGATTTTGATTTTTAAAGATGGATCAGCAGCAGGGTTGTTGAAATATAATTGATTTTTTTTCTCTCTCCACACATAGTACTTCAGACTATTTTATTTTTATTTTTTGACAAAAAACCTTCATTATCATCAAATTGGTTGCAACTTGATTTGAACTCGCCTTGAACCTGTTTTCAATCTCCATGAACTATTGGACCATTGACTCATTGAATCCATTGAATCGTTGGATCGTTGGATCGTTGAACCCATTAGATTGTCAGGCTCTGATACCACTTGTTGGGATCGAAATCGAGAGGGCGTCATGCGGAAGCTTATAATTGCAAACCATCAAGGCGATAAATTAGACGACACATAAAACTATACTAAAAAGCATATTATTCGATATGATTTGGCCAATTGGCCTACATATGAAAAACTAATATTAAAAGGCATAAAAACTACTGAGAGAAAATCTCCCCCCTAAACAAGACTCTTTTGATGACTACATCATGGATATTATTGTGTTGTGGTTTGAGAAGAACATGTCTTCTATTTATAGAATTACAAGACTTCTCTTCCAAGAAAAAGGATAGATATTGTAGAGTTCTTGTTCACCAAGAAAACCTTTTTCCGTCAAGAAAACCTTTTTGAATTAGAACACAATTGTGTAGAATCCAAATAAGTTAGGAAATTCAGGGCAAATCCTAACAATTTCTACATTGATCTTCGCAGATCACCTGAAAATGGGTTGCGATGATGATTGCTTTTTTTTTTGGGCTATCTAGTTTACTGCTTTGAGAATGGCTACGCACATCTAAGAAAAATCATGAGAATGCATACACAAAAATAATTAAGCTAAATAAGATGGAGGCTTTATTTTTAAGAATGAATAACTAAAGTTCTACAAAAATATATATACAAAAAGCTAAATAAGGTGGAGGGTATTTTTGTAAACAAACACCTTATTCTTAGGAAGGATGCAATAAATATTATTTTTAGTACAACAAACCAAACAGTCAATAAGAGATAATACCAGGATAACTAATCCTAACATAACTAATCCCACCATAACTTACTGCGTTGTTCTTTTTCCTTTTCTTGCCATGATAGGTAGTGTGATTGCAGATGTTATGCGACTATTACTACAGTCATCATGTATTATCTTGATTGTTATTTACGTCATACTGCTATTATTCACATTAATTTCTTCTCTTCTCTTACCTCATTTTAGACTTGCATATATCGTCAAGACTACAGAAATCAGGAAATGAGTTGCTTCCTACAATCCATGATTCAAAGAATTCTCAATTTGTGGAGAGACAGAAGTTGCCCTTAATAATTGCTGGGAAAAAAATGAAGCCATGCTGTCTTAACAAAATCATAGTGAAAGAACTTATCAAGTACTTGTACAACTGCTAATAAACTGAAGCCTAATCTTTTTAAGTGTTGAAAGAGCATCATCCATGCTAATTCTTGCATCAGGTGTCACAGACGTGCAGCTCAAAGCTAATTCCATGATATATAACAAACACTGCATCTTCAAGCCGATTTGTTCTTCCCCTGGTTGTACCAAATTAGCATCCACCACTTTATGAATTTCACTTAGAAAAGAATCACTAACCCAACATCGTACGCTCAAGTCTCCAGTAAATATTTCATCACTTGGTCTCCTTCTTGTAAACGTTTCCATCATCAGGATGTCAAAACTGTAAACATCACAGCTCATGGATATTATTCCATCTTGTCCATACTCTGCAATTATGGATAAATGTGATCAGCGAAAGCTTTTTAGTTATTAAGGAATATGCTAACACAGATATTTCCAGTCTATATAAATAGGGGAAAGAAGGTATGAGGAAGCTTTAGAAAGTTCTAGTACCTGGAGCAATGTATCCAATGGTCCCGATTGTCCCTGTGTGAACAAAAGCCTCTCCTGCATCCAACAATTTTGCAATGCCAAAATCACTAACATGGCCAACCATTTCTTGATCTAGAAACACATTGTTTGGCTTCAAGTCACAATGCACCACAGGTGTTGAAAAGCCATTGTGGAGATAGTCTAATGCTGAAGCCACATCTATCATTATATTCAATCTCTACAGTAAGTCCAAGAACAAGTTGTGAGAGTATAACCATTTATCAAGTGTCCCATTTGGCATGTATTCCAGCACTAGGGCTTTGAAATCAAGTTTGGAGCAGCTGGTGATGACTTTGGTCAGATTGCGATGGCGAAGGTTTCGAAGTACCGCACATTCAGTGTCAAAACATTTAAGTGCGCCATCCAGTTGCATACTGAATATCTTTGCTGCCGTACAAGACCAAGATTGCCTTTTTCTTCTTTGACCTCTTGGGATATTTGATGAAGCATGGTGGCACCTGAAATCTAGAATCACCACAGAGTGCATCATTGGACATGAAAGATTGATTGGTGACATTTGCAAAAGGACCACCGGTGGGAATCTCTCCGCTGAGATTATTGAATGACATGTTTAGGTATTTGAGATACACAAGAGCGTCTAATGACTTGGGACTATTACCACTAATATTATTATAGCTCAAATCCAAGAATTCTAAGCTCAACATTTTTCCAAATGAATCAGGAATAGACCCATATAGTCTATTTTGTGCTAGAGAAAGTTTGATCAATTTTTCTAGACCCCCTATAGTTCTAGGAATATTACCAGAAATATTATTTTTTGACAGATCAATGAGTGATGCTACCTTTATATTTCCTATCTCCAGAGGAATTTTCCCACTTAATAAATTGGATGTAACATTGAATTCTACGAGGTCTTGAAGGCTCCCCAAACTTGCAGGTAATCTTGAACTCAGTCTGTTATAAGCTAGATAAAGATTCCTCAAACTGGTAACATTCCCTAAGCATGGTGGCACCAAACCAGAAAACTGATTTTCTGACAAGTCCAATGCACCAAGATTCTTTAAATTGCAGATGGCATCTGATATTGTTCCTTCTATCTTGTTTCCTTGTAGGTAAAGTTCTTGAAGGTTCAGCATGCCTTGGACAGTTTTTGGAATATATCCTGTCAACTCATTGTTAAACAAACTCATCTTTGCCACTCCAGTAAGATTACCAATTTCTTTAGGAATGGTGCCCTTCAGTTTACAACCGTGTCCATCAAAAATTTGTAGGGAGTCTGAGAAATTCCCAACCGATGCAGGATAAACCCCATCCAAAAGATTCTCAGAGAAATTCAGTTCAATTAGTTCCCTACAGTTTGTTAAAGATGTAAGGAAGTTTAAAGCTGAATCACTGTAAAAATTATTCTCCTGCAAGTTCAGAAGCGTAAGGTATTCTAAGTTACCGACTGATTCCGGAATAGAACCTGTGAAACTGTTGCTTGAGGGATCAAGTCTTGTGAGTCTTGAAGAATTTGAGATAGTAGCAGAGATAAAACCACTCAAATTATTCATTCCACAATAAAATTCTTCTAGGCTGGGTATTCCACGGCCTAAATCTAATGGTAGACGACCTGAAAGCTTGTTTCCTTCCAGAGTTAGGATCTGCAATGCTGACATGTTGAAAATACTTGCAGGTACAGAACCAATAAACTTATTTCGAGCTAATCCCAGCACCTGTAGTTTCTCAAGATTACCTAACTCCTCTGGCATCTCTCCTGTCAATTTAGGGAAATATACAAGTACCAATTTAGTTGGAAGTTTAAAAAAGGGCGGAAAATTTCATCCTTTCTTGTGGAGAAATATCATATTACCTTCCAAATGTTGAGCTCCAAGAAATAACTTTGTAAGTTCTGTTAAGTTGGCTAGCTTTCTTGGTACAGTTCCAATAAACTCATTGCCTGACAATGACAAGATATGTATTTTTCTGCATTTTTCTAAGTTTGGTGGAATAACACCATCCAGGTAGTTGCTTGAGATGTAAAGCCCTTCCATGTTTGGAAGATGGTCACATATATCTTTTGGAAGCTTACCTGTAAGATTGTTGCGGGTAAGAGCAATGATTTGCATTGTTGTAATGTTAAAGATTGATGGTGGTATAGAGCCACCAAGCTGGTTTCCTTGCAAGTCTAAGAAGGTCATGTAAGGAAGATCACCGAGTTCTTGAGGGATCTCTCCTTCAAGAAAATTCTTTGCATTCTCAACACTTCCAGCTTTGTTAGATTGGAAAGGGAAGATGGGATTTCTCCAGAAAATTGGTTATTTGAGAGGTACACAAAGCGAAGGTTGAGTAACAAACTTTAAAATGATGGTATGACACCAGTGAAGTTATTTCTCGAGCAATCAATCAGTTTCAACCTCTGCAATTGAGCCAACTCTTCTGGTAACTCCCCATGGAAAGTGTTGTTACTGATATCGAGGGAAACAAGAAAGGAGAAGTTTCCAAGGTGTGGGGGAATGGTACCATGAAGTTGCATGCTAGAAATGTATAAAGTTGTGACTCGACGGTGGCGACAGCTGCAAGTGATGCCAATCCAGCTACAAACTGGGGTGAAAGAAGACCAGTTGCTTGCTAAGATGTTGTTAGGATCAGAAGAAATGTGAGATTTCAAGGCAAGAAGAGCAACTTCATCAGTGTTAATGTCGGGAACAGCACCCAATGAAGTATTGGGATGAAGCAGAACAAAAACTGCAATGGCAAAGAGAAGATTGCTACTTCTGCTCATAACTATAACATGGATGTTTCTCTTTTTCCTAAAACAAGAAAGGATATGTCAAAGTACTGATCTTAGATTTTCTATTTAATGATATCAAATTCATTGGATATCAATATACTATTGTTATTAGTCTCTGGAGTGGCTTCTTGTTTAATATATAGTGTCTACTGTTAGTACAGCAAGTTGTATTAGTTTAAGTTGTAAACCTGCCACAGACAGGTCAGTTTCTTATTGTTAATGCCTTCACCAGTAAAAATTAGGACTTCTGTTAGTTGTGAACACAGGTCTCCTCTCTTATATTTCTCTTGGGAACTTCATCGGGTGCTGCACTATTGATGACCCTTATTTATTTGTGCAATAATCCTGGTGTCATTACGTGTACAGCTTAATTATTTGTGCAAAAGAAGAAAAACAGAGGAAAAAGATGTGAGAAATAACCATATTTAGGGTGTGTTTGGTATGATGGAGAATATTTTCCATGAAAAATGTTATTTCTAGAAATCTAGCCTTTGATAAGTAAGCAAAAATATGTTAGTTCAAGAGCATTTATATGTAATCTAACAAAACACTCAAGAGGATTTGTTTGAAAATCCTTGAGCTAAGTCTTGCCTTAGAGGCAAGAGTTATAAAGTATCTCATAAATTAAGTTTTTCCTCTAAAGCAAGAGTTATAGAACATCTCATAAAAAAAAATAAAAAAAAGGTTGAGAAAAATGATCAAAGAAAAAGAAAAGAAAAATTAAAAATCAAAAAAAAGAAGAGAAAAATAAGAAAATAGAAGTTGAAAGGAGAAAAGAAAAAAAATAAGGATTGAGAAAAAAAGAAAAAAATATAGAAATTGAGAGGCAAATGAGCATGGAGAGTTGTTTGAGGTATAGAAGGGCAAAAATATAATTATTCTATACATAAAAAGCAGGAAAGTTGTTTGTTTTTTTAGAGAAAATGTTTTTCTCCGTACCAAACACCCCCAACTTTTAGAGTCGCTAGAATATAATCATTATTTGTACAGTAATAGAAAGAGAGCCACCAACTTCATAGGGGATTTTTGCAGTAAAAATTTCATAGCACGTCCCATTTAACTTGTACCCACTTTTTAAAAATTATTCAACTTATATCCGCTTTAGACAAAAGGTGGCTCCTCTGTTGCTTCTTCGCCTCCTTTTCCTCGTATTTGGAATTTGAGATTACTAAAAAAATTATGCAATAATCTCAGGGTGGAGACGCGCTTTCATGTTTATACGGCTAAAAGTTGATGTAAATAAAGCCCAAGAGAAGTTCCAACAAATGGAAAATGCAGCACAGAACTGAATATTGATATCATAGGAAGCCTACAAGGCATAGAAATTCATTCTTCGCATCTTATCCCGAATCCTCTGTGCAAACACGAGCACTAGTAATGTACACCAAAAAAGTGCTCTGCAAAAGCTTTTAGACCCTTTTACGTTGATTACAGGTCATATAGACAAAATCTGCACAGCAAAAGTATGATTATACTGGGGAGAGGATAATAAGCAATACATCTCTCAACTTTGGACTACTGAGGAGAGATCTCCAAAAGTAGACCATAATGATCACTAGGCAAAACAGGTAGTGTCAGTCTCTTAACTTCACTCTTAGCTTTCTTCTCCTTGACATAGGTGAGATTTGGAATTGCATCCTTCCCAATCATCTTAATATCACTTATACAGAAATCTTGCAGCTTGCAAACAAACCTGTCCAATCGTTTCTGCAATGTCCTGTTGGCGCTTAACATTTTGTTCGACTTGGTGTCATATGTCCATCCGATTTCTTCGGGCTTCATGTTTCCCCAAGCATCAATCCATCCATTAGGTAGAGGAAATTGACCATCCAATTTGTCATCCCAATTCATATCACCACAAAAGACTACATTCCGTTTTCTCTCAAGTAGCTCCACAGCTTCCTTGGCTTGCTCCACACGTTCCTTGCTGTACATTTGATCCCACTTGGGTGGCCCAGGGCTGGGACTCTCAAGATGGCTGGTAGCAACGACCAAGGTCATATCTTTCTGAACTTCAATCTCAGCAATACAGAGTTCCCTTCCCATTATAGAATTGCTAAATGGCTTCCAACTGTAGGATTTCACTGCAAGTTTGCTCAACTGCAATTTTTTTGTCAAAGACCAAGTTTAACTATAAAATGGACCAACTTTTTTCAAAAAACTGCATTGGTTCATGTTGAGCAATTATTGAGATGTTCCAGATATGAGTAAATGTTAAGTACTACTCCCTCCGTCCCATATTAAGTGAATTGTTGAGATAATGCACACCCCTTAAGAAAAACTCTTCTAGGACATATTTTGAGCATTACTGTCCATTACTACCCTTTTCATTATTTCCACATTATTCTCAAAAGTAGAGTTAGTCATTGTTGGAAATGTGATTTCAATGTAAAATCATAATTATGACTTTGTAAAGAGTGCAAGTACATAGAAAATATAAAATACTCTTTCATTAAAGGAAGGGCAAAAATGGAAAACAAATTCAATAATTATCTTGATATTTGAACAATTCACTTATTTTGAACCATGAAAAAAGCCTCAACAATTCAATTAATATGGGACGGAGGGAGTACTACAGAGAGACTTCTATGGGCTAGGTCAACTGGACAGCTCCGTTGTAAGTAATTGAAAATTCAGGTATCCCTGGGTATAGCGTGGAACTAATTATCTTAACCATTGCAAGAATTCTAGATCACAATAGAAGTGCTTAAAACAAGTGCACATAATAGAAGATATATCAGGATCACAAAGAAAAAAGAAAAAACATAACTAAAGCATCATATAATAGGCCTCCAGAATACACATAATATACCAAGTATTCAAGGTGTATTAAGTAATCACCTGCATGCAGAAGTATCCTCTCGTCAGTTCCATCACATTTGAAACTGAACAAGAATACATTTTCCACCAACCAGAGTGCTGAAAAATGTCGTATATTTCTGGAGTAACCTCCTGAATAGGTGATACATCAACAAATTACAGAGTCAGTAACTTTCATGCAAGGCATAGTTTCTCTTGCATATTGACATGTAGATAAATGATGATAACCTGAAAACATATAACATCTGGAGAATGCAGCGCAACAAGGTCGCCTAGAGCTTTCATCCTCTTGTGCATCTCTATATCTGCAAACCACACATTGTAGGTCAAGATCTTCAACACTTTGGATTTATTGGTTGAGAAAGTTTTGCCTGGTTCCTGTTCCATCGAATCTGCAACACAAATCATTGCACTTATAAATAAGGAAAGAAATTAGGCAGCATTACGTCTAAGTTAAAGGAGCAAGAGACTAACTAATCTAAAAGGTGAAGATTTCCAACACAAAATCTAGATATTCCTCAGCTAAACAAAGTATGTAATAGCATCAAAAGGCTTAACATCATAAAAACTTACAAACAGCTCCACAATTAAGCCTTTTCCGACAAACTAACATCATAAATCCCAGAAAAGGCACTCTTTCGCCCCACACAGTACTTTTATGATATTTCCTTTTCCTGGGAGAAAAGTTCCCATGGTTATATCTCTCTACATGATCCAACCAGTCTACAAGATCATGAACTAGTCTGTCTGCAAAAAGTTTGGCATATAACTGAAAAGACCAGCAATCAACCAGAAAATTTGGGTTACACAAGGGAAAGATGGGAACTGCAGATCTTCTCGATCAGAAGACTAAACTTGATACATAAATTTATAACAAATATATCATGAAGCACGCTCAGCAAGAACCGGTAGTTAAAATAGAAATCAATGATCAAACAGGCTGAACTCAAAGAGGAGTTCAAAATATCATATCAATTAACTAAGCCTCAATCTAGTTAGGGTCAACCGTGTGAATACTTTTTATCCATTTGGTCCCATTTCATATCAATACGGAGCTCACAATATCCACATATCCAAAAAGTTAGTGTATACTCAAGAAATGCACTAAAACCAACAAAAAAGGAATATCTTTTATCAGCTAATTCATGTAGAAACATAACAGTCCTAAATTCTATAGACGATTAATCAGAACTGAAAAGAAAGAAGTCAAATATACCCGATACTACAACTGCTTTAGTTGCAGCAGCCTTTACACCCCTATAGCCCATAGCATCAACCTCATCTTGTTCAACCCCAACTGGGTCCTCCCTATTTTTCCTCTTGGTTGCAGCATTTGTGCATCTTAACCTAACAGACTCCTTCACATCATCTTCAACCCTAATAGGAGCCCTCCCCTTGTTACAAGGCCTCAAAGGCAAGAACACATTACCAACAGAAGAACTCAACTCATCATCTTCATCAGTTTCAAGTGTAGCAAGTCCAGAAGCTGAAACCCTAGTGCCACAGATTTCACAGCTTATACTGTGATAAGGATTCATAAAGGTACAAGCTTTACATGGCCATTTGGGTTTTCCGACTGAAATTGATGGGTCAGATGAGATTGATAATGGTGGGTTAGATGAGCAGATTTGGCAGGATGATTTTTGTGAAGGAGGGTTCAAGAATGTGCATCTTGAACATGACCAAGACATGGCGTACACAAGGAGTTTTGAAAGGGCATTTTGAAATTGAAACCATATCATCATATGTTTGCCGCTAGAGTCGGCTCTGCACAGTTATCCAAAAATAGTAAAAAAATCAAGCTAGAAACTTAAAAAATAAAAAGGCTAGGAAAAAAACAAGCAAGTGAAAGGGCATTTTGAAATTGAAACCATATCTACCCATTTGAAAAAATATTGCCAAAAACTTACTACCTCCATCTCAACTTTATACTCCCCCGTCCCATTTTATTTGCACACTTTTCTTTTACACGCATATTAAGAAATAATAAATAAGAAGTTTGTTTTACTAATTTACCTTATACTCCCCCCATTCCATTTTATTTGCACACTTTTCTTTTACACGCATATTAAGAAATAATAAATAAGAAGTTTGTTTTACTAATTTACCTTTAAAAAACTTCTTTGAAACTTTACAAGAAAATGTGAACATTTTCAAAAAGAATTAATTGCAAGGGTAATCTAGGAAAATTTTAATTAATGTTTTCTTTATTTAGTAAGATGGTCAATTAATATGGGACAACTATTTTTAGTATTGTGAGCAACTAATATAGGACATAGGGAGTACAAGTTTTTTATTTGTGCACACTCAAGATTAGAGAATATAAATATCAGTTGAGATCAATTAAAAGACACGTAAGCATGATTACCCTAATGGCGTAGTTTTATATCTAACCTTTTTTTATTTTATGCATCTAATTTTGGTAATGGAGAGATAAAATAACACTAACAAAATATTATTTTGCTAATTTAGAAATAAAATAGTAAATAAAATTCTCTTAGCAATAAATCAATAATATAAAGGGAAGGTATCAACCAAGTTTTTAAATTAAAAAGAGTGACAGCTTTGACCAGCCAAGGTCAAAGCTCCTCTTAATTAGTGATTAAGTTAATTTGGGGGTGAAATATATTTTTTAAAACTTCTTAATCTTTGACAAAATACAAAAATAACCCATCTCCTTTTAATTCCCCAAATGGTTTTCTTCAAAAAAAAATCTTCTCTTAAAATTCAAATCAAAGAAAAGTTCAAACTTCTGAATTTCGATCTTCTTCTTTTTCTTCTTTTTCTTCATTTTCTTTTCTTCTTTGTGTTTGTTATTGTTGTTGCCGTCATCGTTGTTGTCATTGTCGCCTTCATTGCTACTGCTCCTCTCACAGTTAGGGTTTCAATACTTAAGTTCTTTTCTTTTCTCTCATAGTTAGAATTTTGATTTTTCTTGTGAAAATGGTGATTTAGGTTAAAGAAGATGAAGAAGTACATGAATTTTACATATTTTTTTGTGCATGACAAAATAAATATGTTCTTGGGTTATTCTTCTTCTAATGTATTCTTAAATATGTTGTTGTTTTTTTATTGTTGTTGTACTCTTTGTGAGAAAAATATGTTGTTCTTGAAGTTATTGTATTCTTTGTGAGAAAAATATATATTCTTGAGATTGGCGTTGGTGATTCGTTCCTCAGATCTTGTTGTGAATAAATGAATCAGTTGCTGAAGTATTTATAACAACCGCTGAACTTTCTGAAACATCTGAGTGAAGCAACTGCTGAAATTTCTACAACAGCAACTCTGTAGAAACTTCAACAGTTGCTTCACTCAACTGTAATAAATTAAAGAAGAAGAAGAAGACGAAGAAGAAGAAGAAGAAGAAAAACATGACCTTCTTGGGTTGTTCTTATTGTGATGTGTTCTTAAATATGTTGTTCTTGATTGTTAGTGTACTCTTTGTGAGAAAAAATATATTTTGTAATTGGTGTTGGTGGTTGATTGTTGTTCTGGTGTTGAGCTTGAAAAATGTTCATCTAGTGCAACAACCTCAAAATTTGTTGTGGATGGATGAAGCAATTGCTGAGGTTCCTATAGCAAATCAGTTAAATTGCTAGATTTGTTACATCAACTGCTTAAGTTTATGGTGCTACTGTTGGAGTTTCTATAGCAACTTCAGTATTTGCTCCAATAGTTGCTTCATCAACTTCAGCGATTATTTCACTTAACTGTAGTAGTTTATTTTTTCTCTTTATTTAAAATGATTGATTAAATTAATAAATCCTATTTTATCTCAAGTGTGTAGATTAAATGGTTCGAAGTAAAAAAAAAATCTAGAGTTGATGTTTCTACTAAAAGTTCAAAAAGAGCGAATTAGTACACAAAGACAAAGAGAGGATGAAGAACACCAAAATATGGACATAAATGAAATACAATTGGTAGATATTTGTATTTCATTCATTATCCTCCTAATTATTTATGGCATTGTTTTATCTAGCCTTGAACATTTTAAATTATTCCTTACATTTGAAAATAATTTAAGGACTTTAATGAAGAAGCATCATCTTCAAGAATTCTTAGATAGCTGGTGGCGATTAATACCAATAAAATTAAAATTCATGATTTATTTGATCCCTCGGAATACTCGGTAAGTCTTATTCTATTATTGTTGTTGTTTGTAGAAGTTGTTGCAATTGTTTAGCATTCGCTGAAGTATATGCAGCAACTGCTTAACGGCTCTTGAAACTGACTGCTAAAATACGTTAACAACTACACTTATTTGCAGCAGTTGCTGCAACTATACAGTAACTGCTAAAACATATGCAGCAAATGCTGCAAATTGACTTTTGAAACTTATATGACAGCTGTAGATGTTTGCAGCAGTTGCTGTAATTTTTTGATATGATTTTATTCAACTTTCATACTTTGTTGTATTTGTTGATATAATTTTGTTTTACATGTAGTTTGTGCACCCATAGATTCTTTTTACTGAAAATGGAAATAGATGAATTTTTTGATCAAATTTGTGTCCTTGATCAAAGTTCTAGAGTCACAGTTTTGGTGTTACAGTTCAACACAACATGATAAGGAGATAGTCTGGTCATACCCAAGATAATATCAGAATTAGCCATATCCAGAATTACTAAATCTACCCAAGTACGTAGCCCCACAAATACCACAGAACAATCACGATACACATGAGTCACAATCACCGACTCTCCAACCGGGGTAGATACATGGATAGGGGAACCAAGGATATCGCAATTCAAATTCAGACCCAATGCAAAACTAACAGACACACTAGTCACGGGCAGAAAGTCTGTAAATCTGCCAGTTTTGGCCATTTCACAACACACTTGATTTCTCCGACGTTTTGAAACAACCCTTTCACGTCAAACGCGATTCCGGGAGTTCTACCTACCCAAATGTGATTTCAAAAAGTCTCTCTAATTGTTTTATGTCTTGGCTACGTGAAAAACTAGCTCAATCTAAGACACCTAAACTCATTTTTACCCGGATTTCTCTAGACTCTACCTCGCTCCAAAATCGACCGAGGCTAACCTAGCCCAGAATTTCAAACTCTCAAACTCAAAATTTTCTAACTCTAAAATTTGACACGATTGGTCTACCTGTAATGACGGACCCGATCGTTACAGAAGATAATGTTGATAGTGCTGGTACTGGTGATAAAGGAGGATCTTCTCAGATTGTGAATAGTGACTTTGGTGATTTTAGTGGTGGTGGAAGAGGAGAATCTTCTTCAGTTGTCTGTAGTGATATTGATGTTGTTGGTTGGAGGTGAATTTTCTCTGTTTAGTGAGCATACACAAGTTTCTAAAGAAATTCAAACTCCATTCACAATGGATAGATCTTCTATTATTGGTGTCGATATCTCTACAATATCTTGTTGTTCTTATGAATGTTTAAAGTACACTGAAAAGATAAACTTATTGATTTTAAAGGTGAAGTTTTTAGAGGGAGCCATCAATACCATAATATCTAAGAGGAATATTATTCCATCATCAAGGATTTCGAAGCCATATACTTCTATTCAACTAAAAAAGAGAAAAAAAATAATTTAAAAACACTAGCAAGTGTAAAGTAAAAGAGAGCAAAAACTACAAAGAAGCGATAATCGATGGATGCATGACAACAATGTTGATAGAATGCGATGGAGATGAGTTGATAGTATTGTTGAGAAGGAATTCGTGTTCTAGTTGAATCAAAAATAATATATTTTAATTATGTTTTATGATTAATTTGTTGAATATTTGAATCTCTTAAATTTATTTGAATATTAGTTATTGTGTTGAATATTAGAATCTGTTTAATATTATAATTTATATTTATTATTTTTTAATTATTAAATTCTATAATAACAACGATTGAATTATACTGAGAATTTCATAGCAATTGATGTAAATTGCTACAACAAATTAGTTACTACCTAAAATTTTTCTAGCAAATGCTGTAAAATACTTCAGCAAGTTAGCTACTTGCTGGGACTATTCTAGTAATTGTTATAAAATATATCATCAAATATGTAACTTGCTGGGACTCTCCTATCAATTGTTGCTAAATACATCAGCAAGTTAGTTGCTTGCTGAGACTCTTCTAGTAATTATTGTAAAATATCTCAGTAAGTTAGCTACTTGCTGAGAATTTTTTAGCAATTGTTGAACTTTTCTATAGGAAGTTAGTTAATTGCTATAGTAAATTGATCATTAGTTGATTAAATTAATTATATTTAATAATAAATGTGATGGTATTAATTCAATTTAAGACTAAAAATTAGATTCATCAATGATCTTATATAATGAGATAGTAATTAGATAAATAATATGCGATTAATTAAGCAATTACACATGTAAGTCGATATTGATTAAATAAATTGATCATTAATTGATTGAATCTTCATATTTAATGATAAATAGGGTGGTGTTAATTCAATTTAAAACTAAAACCTAAATTTAGTAATGATCTTATACAATGAGATAGTAATTAGATAAATAATATGCGATCAATTGAACAATTACATGTATAGTTGACTTTAAATGAGTAACTTGATCATTAATCGATTGAATTTTCATATATAATGGTAAATGGAGTGCTGTTAGAAACTAAAAGCTAGATTTAATAGTAGTCTTAATTGAATTTACCGCAGCAAATTAGTTATTAGCTGAATCTTTTTTAGCAATTGCTGTAAAATACGCCAGCAAGTTATCTACTTGCTGGATACTCTTAGCAATTGCTTAAACTAATTATAGCAAGTTAGTTAATTATTGTGAATTGCCTAGCAATTGCTGATTTTTTCTACAGCAAGCTACTTAGTTGCTATAGTAAATTGATCATTAGTTGGTTGAATCAATCATATCTAATGATAAATAAGGTGGAGTTAGTTTAATTTAAAATGAAAAGCTAGATTTAGTAATGATTTTATACAATGAAATAGTAGTAATCAAATAAATAATATGCGATCCTTGAGCAATTGCACTTGTAAATCGATGTTAATTAAGTAAATTGATCATTAGTTGGTTGAATTTTTATATCTAATGATAAATGATATGGTGTTAATCCAATTTAAGATTGAAAGCTAGATTCAGTAGTGATCTTAATTGAATATGTTGTAGCAATTAGCTAGTTGCTGAAAGTTTTCTAGCAATTGCTATAAGAATTTCTCAAGATTCTTCAGATGGGACGTGGTTAATTTTCTCCAAGTATGCAAAAAGGTATGTCTCTGCCTTATAACATGGAGAGGACTCATAAATGCGTTTTTCATAGTCTTCACCATATTGAGAGCGGAACGCTGTCATAACATGTGAACAAGGTATTTTATCAAGATCAAAGATTCTACAAGTACAAAATTTGTAATGTAAATCGATCATTATAATTGCATCATGATCGAAGACAATATATTTGTAGTTGGTTATGATTTTATTCATAAAATCATAATATCATAATACGCGATATCTCATTGCATAGTCATTGCTATCATCTTGCTATTTCTTTATCCTTTCAACATCAAATAAAATGATTGTTGGACTCAACTCATTCACCATGACAATCAACCCCTAATGATTTTGTCCCCATTAATGATGTTAAAGGTACCTGATGATATTATCATTTAAAACAAAAAAATAATCATGACATGAGAAAAATTATATTAAAATATAATAAATATTATATTTTATTCAGCAGTTGCTTCATTAATTGAAACAATAAATACAACAGTTGCTGTAGATTATCCAACAACTGCAATATCTGTTTTATCAGTTGCTAAATATATTACAGCAAATGCTACAATAGATTCAACAATTACTGAAAATCGTTGTAGCAAATGCAAAAATGAATGTAGCAACTGCTAAAACATATTCAACAGTTGCATCTGGTTCAACAGTTGTTGCAATTGATGAAGCAGTTGCTGAAAAAATATTTCAGCGATTTCTGCATATATTTTCAACAACTGTTGGATCTATTTCAATACCTGCTATAGCAATTGCTAAGACAACTACATCAATTGCTGAAAAATATGCAGAAATAGCTGAAACAACAATATAAAACACAAAACTCAGATAAATAATACTCATAAAAATTATATAAACTCACTTATCAAAATAATTGAAAATCACCTTTTAAGTAATTTTCAATGCTACACGAATAAAATTTAATTCAAAATAAAGAAAAATTATTTTTTTTTCTCAAATTTTTTAAAGAACAAGCTCTCATTTCAAAAGTAACAACGCCATCAACAAGAGAACAACGAAGAAAAAAAAGAAGAAGAAGAAGAAGAAGAAAAAGAAGAGAAGAAGAGGAAGAAGAAAACGTGGGTAAGAAAGGAAGAAGCAAAAGAAGAAAAATGTGAGTAAAGAGGGGAAGAAAAAATAACATTTTTTCCCTCAAATTAGAATTTATTTTGTTGAATCAAAGTGTAAAAAAGAAAACTTGAGGACTTATTTAAAAATGATCAAATATCATTAATTTCTAATCATAAACTTGTCACCTACACTCAATTCTTAAGGCTTGAATCACTTTTTTTACATTTCAAAACTTTTTTGTCACCCTTAATTCAAAATCCCTTGTTACAAGGCTCAAAGGCAAGAACACGTTACCAACAAAAGAACTCAACTCATCATCTTCATCAGTTTCAAGTGTAGCAAGTCCAGAAGTTGAAACCCTAGTGCCACAGATTTCACAGCTTATACTGTGACAAGGATTCATAAAGGTACAAGCTTTACATGGCCATTTGGGTTTTCCGACTGAAATTGATGGGTTAGATGAGATTGATAATGGTGGGTTAGATGAGCATATTTGGCAGGATGATTTTTGTGAAGGAGGGTTCAAGAATGTGCATCTTGAACATGACCAAGACATGGCGTTCTTATCCGCCGACCTATTCAATTCTGGAATCAGACCTGCTATTAATGTGGGTATCTCCGTTTTCAGAGTGGGGTCCGCAGCTCAAATAAAAACCATGAAACAAGTAGCTGGTAAATTAAAATTAGAACTAGCGCAATTCGCAGAATTAGAAGCCTTTGCACAATTTGCTTCTGATCTCGATAAAGCTACTCAGAATCAATTGGCAAGAGGTCAACAATTACGTGAATTGCTTAAACAATCCCAATCAGCTCCTCTCAAGGTAGAAGAGCAGATAATGACTATTTATACCGGAACAAACGGCTATCTTGATTCATTAGAAGTTGGACAGGTAAGGAAATTTCTTTTTTTCATCCTCACTACCTGGTTTATACTAGATTCTCCCAGAACGCTAGCTAAGCTAATCATCTTAGTTCCCTTCAATTATATAAATAAGCTTTTTGATTGATTCAGGGCGCCGCCCCCCTCCTTAGAATTAGAACCCATTGAGGGGGGCCACGGCCCGGGAAGGGGAGAGTGGCCGAGTGGTCAAAAGCGACAGACTGTAAATCTTTTGAAGTTTTTCTACGTATGTTCGAATCCTGCCTCTCCCACTTGTGTAGACTTCAGAGAAGAGAAAAGAGGCATTCGTCAATGTAGGAAGGCCAACCGAGCGAAGCTCTTTCTTTTTTTTGGCCGTGAAGTGAAATTGTATCGTATGTTAGTTAGAGAGGTTGGCGAACTACTACGATCTATAGATTTCCCATCTATATCCAATCCCAACGAGAATAGAAGCGAGTCGCTTCCGGCCTGTCTTGTAGTCGTAGTCTTTTAGCTTATGTAGTCGTCGGCCTTCCTACACGCATGCGTCCGCCAGAATGCCTCCTTGGTTCGGGACGAAGCCAAGCCGATACATATGATAGGCGAAGGAAAGACCCCCATTTCATAGCGCCTGGGGAACGCAAGTTTGATCGAGGATTGGAGAGGAGAGGTGAAAGAAAGGGCTCGGGATGGATTTAGGAGTCTTTGTGCGAGCCGTATGCGGTGAGAGTCGCACGTACGGTAACGAGGGGGGTTCGCGTCTATACGTGTAGTGTGGTGCTTAGGCCTACCCACCCTATTTGTTCCATGATCTATGGGTCTACTGGAGCTACCCACTTCGATCAATTAGCCAAGATTTTGACCGGATACGAAATCACTGGTGCTCGATCTAGTGGTATTTTTATGGGGATTCTATTTATTGCTGTAGGATCCCTATTCAAGATCACTGCAGTTCCTTTTCGGACGGCTGTAGGACGGCCGCCTATAGGTGGTAGGGTAGGGTGGGTGGTACCGCTCTGCGGCCAATCTTCCTAACCGCTAAAGGCCGGGCTTAGAGCGCGTGAAACTCATCACTACCTCGTAAGGGCGTTGAGACCATAGCATGTTACATGAAAGCGCCGCTTTCTATGTAGTGTTGTCACACAGCTGCCCGCCTAGAAGAGCAACTCGCTCTGTAGTGTTGTCACACAAGATAACCACGCCGCCCGCCTGCTGGCTGGGCGAATCGAAGTTATCTTCCGGTCAACTGTCCACCCAATCAAGTGCAAAAAACACAGTAGAATCACGCAACGCACGCTGCTGGTGTGCTTCCTGCTCGCGAGGAAAGAAAGAAGAGCGACAAAGTTCAGTTCAGATTTGACTGTTTGCAGCATGGGAGCAGATTCCCCAAAAAATCCCTGGGAACAATGAAAAAAAGAAGATATATCGGTAACGAAAACTATAGGGGGGTGTATTGGTGAGATCCAACGGTGAACAGCTGCCCAAAAGAAAAACCGCCTGGAAGTCCGAGGACCTTTAGTACTGTACTCTACCCCTGAACTAGCAGCCTTCGCGCCAAGCAAGACCGCCCATGTCCCTTTCCTTTCTCCATTCCGCCTCCTTCTTTGCTTTGTTCCAATAGAGTCTAAGGCAAAGTGGTTCGTATGCCTACTTTACCTACTTGACGAAAGGGAACGAACAACGTTTCATTTCCGGGTTTATGGATTCAGTCAGCCTCACGACATAATTAGAGTGAGGCTTTGGTTACCGGCAAACGCTTCTCCAAGACCCTCTCGAGTTTCCGGCTGTTTTCGTCATTAAAGTATTCGTCTCCCTACCAAACGAAAGAAGTCACTATCAAATTGCTTGCCCTATTGAAGTACCAAAGGTGCGCTCAGCCCGGTGAATAGGAAATGGGTTTGCCCTTGAAGTGATGAGGTCGGAAAGAGGGGAGTAGGGCTTCTATTGACTAAAGGTTGGTTCTTCACTTTCCTTTAGAATGAAAGTTGCTATGAAGCCCCTCTCCTTACAGTCAAATTTCAGCTCCTCTCCTCGTTCCGCCCTTCCTATTGGGATAGCAGCCTTCGGGCTTTGCCTGCCCTTTCTAATAAAAAATTCTGGCTCGGCCCGGGAAAGCGCTGGCAACAACTGAAAGGAAGGGGTCCATGTAGCTGCTGTGTCCGCCCCCTTCTTAGTCAATGGGGCACAGCAGGTTCGGCATCTACTACAAAAGAGAGAATCCACTTCAGATAATCACGTCTCTGCTAGGCAGCGTGTAGAATGGCCGAGAGCGGACTTTTTTGGATATATAATCCAAGTCTAGAGTAGAGTTACAGGAAAAAAAGGGTTTTGAAAGGGCATTTTGAAATTTAAACCATATCATCATATGTTTGCCGCTAGAGTCAGCTCTGCACAGTTATCCAAAAATAGTAAAAAAATCAAGCTAGAAACTTAAAAATAAAAAGGCTAGGAAAAAAACAAACAAGTGAAAGGGCATTTTGAAATTGAAACCATATCTACCCATTTGGAAAAATATTGCCAAAAACTTACTACCTCCGTCTCAACTTTATACTCCCTCCGTCCCATTTTATTTGCACACTTTTCTTTTAAACGCATATTAAGAAATAATAAATAAGAAGTTTGTTTTACTAATTTACCTTTTAAAAAACTTCTTTGAAACTTTACAAACAAATGTGAACATTTTCAAAAAGAATTAATTGCAAGGGTAATCTAGGAAAATTTTAATTAATGTTTTCTTTATTTAGTAAGATGGTCAATTAATATGGGACAACTATTTTTAGTATCATGAGCAACTAATATAGGACATAGGGAGTACAAGTTTTTTATTTGTGCACACTCAAGATTAGAGAATATAAATATCAGTTGAGATCAATTAAAAGACACGTAAGCATGATTACCCTAATGGCGTAGTTTTATATCTAACCTTTTTTATATTATGCATCTAATTTTGGTAATGTAGAGATAAAATAACACTAACAAAAAATTATTTTGCTAATTTAGAAATAAAATAGTAAATAAAATTCTCTTAGCAATAAATCAATAATATAAAAATAGTTTACCTTCATAATGTTGGTATACGAAAACAACGAATCCAAGGAAATCAAATCAATTGATCAGCTTGGTGAAAAGAGGACGAATAGAGACTAGAGAGGAGGAGATTAACTTGTATATTTTTATTAGAACCTTAAGCCATCGACGACCTCTTAACGTATTCATAGAATTCACTTAGACCTCTTAATCTAATCTTATACCTATTGAACACTTTTATCGTTCCACATTTGAATTACTTAAACACTTTTTGCTCATTTTGTATAAGGCTCGAGCGCGTGTAAACAAGCGACACTAATGTGAAATAATCTACCATTTAATACTTCTCATGTGTTAATATTAATCCACATGGGATTTTCCACAACAAAAAAAATTATTTGATTAAAATGGTAAATGACTCTAATATATCCCTTTTGTTAAACATAACCCCATTTCTCTCTCCCCAACTTCTCTCTCTAGAGATTCAATCCACGACGATTCAAAATTGAAGATGAAAGGGTTATTCCATGTCACTTTTTGAAAAAATTTCTTCGTATAAGTGTTTTTACCTAGATTATCCCTTTATTTTTTTTTTGTAAATCATTTCTCAAAATGTGTTAAGAAGATAGGTTTTTTTGTTCTCATCTTTGGGGTTGTGGTTTGAGAATATTCTGTCCCTTTTATACTATTTCCTTTTATCATTTCAAAAAATATATGTATTAAAGTTTTATTTTTTAGTCATTTGAGCTAGTGAGTGAGTGGTGTGAGTATGTTCTGTTACTTTAATCGCTTTGTTGAATATTTCTCAGAATTACCCTAATAATTGACCATATGGAGGAGATCATATCTAAAAAAATACACCATGGGAGGACTTTTTCCAAGATTCATATCCCTGGACCTTTTCGAAGATTCATATCCCTACTTATGTTGAAAAATGTGTGTCAGCCCTCAAGTATATAGATAAGGACCATTTTTCTATATTGAAGTTGTTATATTATACTAAAAGAAAAATTGGGGCGGGCATGTTACTCTTAGGGGTTTATTATCAAGATACATTAACTAAAAAATTTCATGTGATTAAGTTCGATCTACATTTCCTAACCTAATAAAAGATTTAAAACATGAGAAAACCTTGAAGTATTAATCAATCACGTATTGAATGAATTAGTTGTTGATAATGAGGGACCGAATTGGTTTTCTAGTTGTACCCGGAGTTACAAAAAGTAAAACGATGTCATTAAATAAGGGTGTTGATGTAGGTGAGGTTGTTTACCTAGTTGAAAACGATTGAAGCTACTAACATAGTAGAAGAGGGTGTTAGTGAGGTTGTAACTTAGAAAAATGTTGGTGATTCTGCTAACCTAGAAAATGTTGATGTAAAGGGTGATTTATCAGATTTTTTGAATAGTGATTTACATATGGAGGATATACCTCTAGAAGATGGTTCAGATGTAAATGAGAAGTTGAGAGGTTTTAGATAAGAAAGAAAAACTAAAAGACAGAAGAAAAAGGTTGTTGAAATTGAAGAAATACCACATGGAAAGACTGGTATATAAATAGAGAATTTTGAGATATTGAAAAAGACAAGGCTAATAAATATGTAGATAAATTGGATGGAGATGAGGAATATCTTGATAACTCTAGTTGTTGGAGTGATAATAGTATAAAGTAGCTTGATATGTAGAAGCTGGTAGGAGAGTAGATTTACCTTCTAAAAGGAAAAGCAAAAAAATGATATATAGGATGAAGACTGTGAAGTGTCTATATTTGAGCTTGTAATGGTCTTTGAGAGTACAAAAAATTTAGGAAGATTGTGACAGCTAATGTTGTAGAGTATAAACGACAGTTAAAGTTAAGACTTATGAGAGTCATAGCGTGAGGGTAAATTATAAAAATCTTTTGTGCAAATGATTGCGGTATGCTTTCATTGACAGGGGCTCAAGTGATTTCTTGGTAAAGAACTATCATCTTGTTCACAAGTGTATTTCATTAAGGGTCTGTTTGGAAAGCCACCTGGTAATTAGAATTGGTGTAATTACTAGGGTAGTAATTACCAGCCTAGTAATTACACAACCTAGTAATTACAACGACCTGTTTGGTTGCCACAATGTAATTACAATATAATTATAAGTGTACTGTTTGGTTGTACAAGTGTAATCACATGGTTATATTAAAATTTTAAAATAAAAGCTAATTATCAAAATCTAAAAATTTATACTAAACAAATAAGGGCCTTTATAAATGATATTAAATTAAATATTTAAGATATATATATATATATATATATATATATATATATATATATATATATATATATATAAACCTTGATTTGTTAAACAAATGGACGATTCCTAAAGTTCCGATTAGAACCATTTATGATTATGGTTGGTTTGATAAACTTTCTACAAAACAGTTGATTAAAACAACAGAGCAATCTTTAGCTTTGAATTCTTCTGAACAGACTATTCGTTTATTAAATAAACATGATGTTAATCTTTATAAGAATCAGTATAACTATTTGCATATTGGCATGGTTCAAATTGCTTTTAAACCTCTTACCCTTAAAGGGTTACCAGAGACCTTTATATAAAGTTTTTAACTTTATATATAGCATCATATATATAAAGGTAAATAAGTATAAAGGTAAAGGTATATAAAGGATAAACCTGTGTAAGAATCTGTAAAGGTAAAAACTTTATATAAAGGATAAACTTTATATAAAGGATAAACTTTATAAAGGTATATAAAGGATAAACTTTATAACTGTAAAGGTAAAAACTTCTGATTATATATGAGATAGATGTGAAAATGCTAGATCATAGATTATGGCGGATTACCGCCCGATCTCCGATCCTGCCTTTTGGTATCAGAGCCCAGACACTGTTCATGGTATATATGAGATAGATGTGAAAATACTAGATATAGATATAGAACTTAATTGTTTTATGGATCTCGGAGAACAAAGTAGTACTAAAAGTACTAGACTTGAAGAGGTTGATATACCTCAAAACCTTGATTTGTTAAACAAATGGACGATTCCTAAAGTTCCGATTAGAACCATTTATGATTATGGTTGGTTTGATAAACTTTCTACAAAACAGTTGATTAAAACAATAGAGCAATCTTTAGCTTTGAATTCTTCTGAACAGACTATTCGTTTATTAAATAAACATGATGTTAATCTTTATAAGAATCAGTATAACTATTTGCATATTGGCATGGTTCAAATTGCTTTTAAACCTCTTACCCTTAAAGGGTTACCAGAGACCTTTTTGGCAGCTCTCAGGGATGCTAGAAATTTAAATTTTAGACAGTCTCTTATGGGTTCAATTGAATCCACTGTGGCCTATGGTCCGGTTTATTTCAATACGCAACCAAATTTGCAATTATCGTTATCTGATGTTAATATTCTGGATGCTTTGACATTAAATGTTAAAACCAATGGTTATAACTATATGCCAGGTTCAGAACTTATTAGTCTTTCTTATAGAATTTATTTTAAATTGTTATCTACTCTGAATCCGAAATGTAAGTTATACGACACTTCCGATCAAACTATTTTGGTGGAAACTAATTTCGCCAAATCCAAGGTCACTACTAGGAGACCTATTAAATAGGAAGAAATTAATTTTCCAGTAACTTGGACTCTTGATTCGGTTATATCTCCAAATCAATTAACTGATACAGTTACGAATTCTGAGTATTCTCATGTTGCGCAAGATCCCGATGGTAGGGTCTGTATTCAATTTACAGAAGGTAGCTATGCTCCTCATAGGCAGTCTTTGTCTACACATAGACTCATGCCTCCGGTAAGTACTGTTTATAACAGAAGATCTCTTGGTCATAGATCTATGACTAATATTCAGCATATTTCACCTATCGACCCTATTTATGGTCCAGCAAGAAATAGGGCTGCTTCTCTTCATACGATAGAATCTGATAATAACGCTGCTATTGAAAAGGTTAAGATTAGCCCAGGTTCTAATATTGTGCAGGCTGATAATATGCATGATGATAGTTCTGATAAGGACTTTCCTACTCCCTCTGAAATGGAGTTTGATATTAATAAGTGTTAATGATTCCACACCAAATTGATTTTAGCCCAGGTTCCCTGGCAAGGAAACAAATTCAAAATGAATTTTTTGATAAAAAATGGAACAAGTTTAAAACTTGGTTTTTTTAATTCTTACGATAAAGAGGATATGAACAATATCTCTCAAGAGTTTTACGAAACTTGTGCTTTGCATAATGAAATAATGCATTTTGTTCCATGGTTTATGACCACTTATTTACCTTTATATATCAAGGTTATTGAAAGAACTTATCGTGAGGTAGACGGTAAGATTCTTACGCAGGTTTATCCTCCCCAATCTGCTTTTATTTTACCTAATAATACGGGTATTACTTTCCACGCATTTCAAAAACTCGTTGAGGAAGAAATAGCTTCTATAAGTATTTCTGAAATTAATAAGATTATTTCTCAAAATAATTATTTAAGTTTATATGTAAAAGTTTTGGGAGAACATATTGGTTCTCTAGATGAAAAACTTGAAAAGATGACTACTTTGATAAAAGATATAAAGGATGATATAGCTAAAACCAATATTGCTTCAACTAGCAAAGTAATTGAAATTGCTTCAACTAGTAGAGCAGAATTGGTTCCTGCTTTTATTCAAAGACCCCCTGAAATCAATGATTTTAAGATTAAATCTATGAATGAGTTAGAAGAACTTCTTGATAAAAAGTTTTCAGGTTTAAAAATTAAACCAATAGATTTATCACATGAGTTTTCAGAAAAGATAGAACAAACGAATGAATTTAAAAATCATGTTTCTTCGGAGTTTAATAAACTCAAAGGATATCCTCGAAAAAATTCTGGGTATGCTAAACCAGCCATGAATACATTTTATTACCCTCGTCCAACTCCTCAAGATGTTTTGATAGAGGAACGAGATTGGAACCAGACTAATACGTCTTACAGTGGTTCTGAAATTTACGAATGGAACCTCGATGGATTAAGTGATAGGCAGTTAACCATTCTGGTGCATAGGATGCTTATGTATTCAACCATTTGCAAAAGCACCAAAAATAGTGATAGAACTATTTGCAAAATGATTGTTGCAGGTTTCACAGGACAGCTGAGAGGCTGGTGGGATAATTACTTAAGTACAAAGGATAAAGCCACTATCATTAATGCTATTGCAGCTGATGAAGGAGTTGATAACTTAGGTTTTAAATTAGAAAGAGATAGAGAAGACGCTGTTTATACTCTGGTAGTCACTATCTTAGAACATTTTAATGGTAGATTTACCTCTTCTTATGAAACAATTCGTACTTTACTCAATGGTCTAAAATGTCCTACATTGACCAAATGGAGATGGTACAAAGATACGTTTCTAAGTCGGGTTATGGAATTACCCGAAAATAAATTTGGATTTTGGAAAGCTAAGTTTATAGACGGCCTTCCTTCTTTATTCGCAGAAAGGGTTCGTAAGGTCCTAAGAGGAGACCATATTGAAATTCCTTATCAGGAATACACTTATGGTAAACTAATAGGAGTTTGCACTCAAGAAGGATTAAATCTTTGTAATGAGCTTCGTATGTCACAAGAGCTTAAAAGGAATAAGCATAAGGAAAGATCTCAGCTTGGAGATTTTTGTACTCAGTTCGGGTTACCTGAACCTACAAGTAAAAAAGAGTATTATCACTCTCCTAGGACTGAAGATTCCAATAGGAGACGAAGACGAAGATCTAGACGAATGTCTAGAGAAGAAAGAGACGCTAAAAGAAGCTCTCGAAAATCTAATAGATTTACTAAAGATCGATCAGGAAGGGATCTTTCTAAAATCAAGTGCTACAAATGCGGTAAGCGAGGGCATATTGCTCCAAATTGCAAGTTGAATAAGCTTAAAGCTTTAGAACTTGATCCAGCCATGCATGAAAAGGTTTATAGTTTATTATACACCTCTGGATCGGATGAAGATTATGAATCATATTCTGATACTGAATCAAATATTGATCTTATTGATTTTTCTGATCATGATGAACAGGTTAATTGCACCACTTGCCAAGGTAATACATGTACTTGTGAAACTGAAGTAGATGATATCTACAAACTTCAGTCACAATTTCAAGATTCTAGTATTAATATGTTCTCATCTGATAATATCATAGAACTGTTAAAAGAAGTTACTGATAATAATCTTCGTGAAAAAATTATTAATCTTACCACGGTTAAAGATGCTAGTTCTTCAAAACCAGTTGTGGAAAAGATTAAAAATGATTTTGACTATCAGGCCCCTTATTCTTTAAAGGAGGTTGAAAGTCGTTTAATGATAAAAAATTCTTTTGTTGAAAAGGATGCTTCTTTTAATGATTTAAAAGAAGAAGTTGAAAATCTAAAAAAAGAGATCATATTTCTTAAGCGAAATCAGGCCATTCATGATACAAGGATTTCTCAGATTGAGAAAAATTATGAGCATGTCAGTCCCATTGCCAGCTCTTCGAAAGGTAAAGAGGTTTGTACTGAAGAACCTAACATTAATGATCCTGAAAATAATATGTTTTTAGGAATGATGCAGGTTGTTACTGCTCACAAATGGTATGTTAAATGCACCATTTTAATTGATAATAGTTTCTCTATTACTAATATTGCTATGATTGACAGCGGTGCAGATGTAAGCTGCATTCAAGAAGGTCTTGTTCCTTCAAAATATTTTCAAAAAACTACGCATATGGTTAAATCCGCTTCAGGGCATGCGTTAGATATTAAGTATAAATTATCTAATACAAAAATTTGCCAGAATAAGGTTTGCATTCCTCATTTCTTTTTTCTGGTAAAAAATCAGTTGCATCCTCCAATTATACTTGGAACAGAAGATCTTAAAAAGATCATTATTAATAAAATGATTGAAGATATTTTGATTAGAGAAGATGAGGATTTCTCTATTCACGACTACTCAGAAGTAGTAAGAGAAGATTTTACAGATTATTTTTCTGAATGACTAATCTATTTCTCTACAGGATGGATCCGCCATGGCGGCATGTTCGAGGAAGAGGAAGGGGAAGATCAGCCCCAGGAAGATCCTCTCAATCCAGTTCTATCTCTTTCTATGAACAGCGTCTAATGTAATGAGCTTCGTATGTCACAAGAGCTTAAAAGGAATAAGCATAAGGAAAGATCTCAGCTTGGAGATTTTTGTACTCAGTTCGGGTTACCTGAACCTACGAGTAAAAAAGAGTATTATCACTCTCCTAGGACTGAAGATTCCAATAGGAGACGAAGACGAAGATCTAGACGAATGTCTAGAGAAGAAAGAGACGCTAAAAGAAGCTCTCGAAAATCTAATAGATTTACTAAAGATCGATCAGGAAGGGATCTTTCTAAAATCAAGTGCTACAAATGCGGTAAGCGAGGGCATATTGCTCCAAATTGCAAGTTGAATAAGCTTAAAGCTTTAGAACTTGATCCAGCCATGCATGAAAAGGTTTATAGTTTATTATACACCTCTGGATCGGATGAAGATTATGAATCATATTCTGATACTGAATCAAATATTGATCTTATTGATTTTTCTGATCATGATGAACAGGTTAATTGCACCAATTGCCAAGGTAATACCTGTACTTGTGAAACTGAAGTAGATGATATCTACAAACTTCAGTCACAATTTCAAGATTCTAGTATTAATATGTTCTCATCTGATAATATCATAGAACTGTTAAAAGAAGTTACTGATAATAATCTTCGTGAAAAAATTATTAATCTTACCACGGTTAAAGATGCTAGTTCTTCAAAACCAGTTGTGGAAAAGATTAAAAATGATTTTGACTATCAGGCCCCTTATTCTTTAAAGGAGGTTGAAAGTCGTTTAATGATAAAAAATTCTTTTGTTGAAAAGGATGCTTCTTTTAATGATTTAAAAGAAGAAGTTGAAAATCTAAAAAAAGAAATCATATTTCTTAAGCGAAATCAGGCCATTCATGATACAAGGATTTCTCATATTGAGAAAAATTATGAGCATGTCAGTCCCATTGCCAGCTCTTCGAAAGGTAAAGAGGTTTGTACTGAAGAACCTAACATTAATGATCCTGAAAATAATATGTTTTTAGGAATGATGCAGGTGGTTACTGCTCACAAATGGTATGTTAAATGCACCATTTTAATTGATAATAGTTTCTCTATTACTAATATTGCTATGATTGACAGCGGTGCAGATGTAAGCTGCATTCAAGAAGGTCTTGTTCCTTCAAAATATTTTCAAAAAACTATGCATATGGTTAAATCCGCTTCAGGGCATGCGTTAGATATTAAGTACAAATTATCTAATACAAAAATTTGCCAGAATAAGGTTTGCATTCCTCATTTCTTTTTTTTGGTAAAAAATCAGTTGCATCCTCCAATTATACTTGGAACGCCTTTTATAAATGCAATTTATCCTTTTACTCATATTGATTCAAAAGGGTTTTCTGCTTCATATGAAGATAATAAAATCAGTTATACTTTTATCACGGAGCCTGTAACTCGTGAAATAGACGCTTTGATTAAATTAAAGCAAAAACATGTTGATTCTTTACAATACGAACTGTTTAGCATGAATATATTTGAGTCTCTCAAGTCTGCTAAAATACAGGAAAAAATAAAAATGATTTCTGAACAGATCGCCATTG
>QJPP01000685.1:0-148951 GCA_003996215.1 Jaltomata sinuosa | reverse complement strand
GATGGAGGACCGAGGCTGCTCGGATCCAGCCCCCACTTGACGAAAATGAACTCTCTAAGTACTTTATCCGAGCTCAGGAAGGCGTCTACTTCGACAAGATGATGTCAATGATGGGCCAGAAGTTCGCTGACTTGGTCAAGATGGGAGACTTTATTGAGGAAGGTATTAAGTCCGGAAAAATTCAGTCCATGGTCGCACTGCAAGCCGCAAGCAAGGCCATACAGTCGGGTTCCATTGGTAGTATCAAGAAGAAGAAGGAAGACATCTCAGCCGTCACACCTTACTACCAGCACGGAGGACCATCCCACCGATACCCTAACAACTCCCAAATTCTCGCACATGTTCCAGTATATAGTACCCAGCCACAGTATAACCCACCTCGAGCGCCAGCATACCAACATCCACCAAAGCCGTATGCCCCTGTCCAAGCTCCGGTTCACCAAAATAGACCAACATATGCACCAAGACCACGTCCTAATCTTGAAGCCAGAAATACCCGCACCTACACTCCTATTGCCGAGCCTTTGGCTCAATTGTTTGAAAGGTTGAGGGTAGCAGGTTTGTTGCAGCCGATTGAGGGAAGAATCCCTGATCCGATACCACGAGGCTTCAATGGAAATAAGCGATGTGAATACCACTCGGGAATCCAAGGACATGACACGGAGGAGTGTTTTGGGTTGAAGAACCAGATCGAGTCTCTTATCAGGAAGGGAGTAATCAAATGCACCGATACTCCTCCAAATGTGAACAACAATCCTCTACCAGATCATGAGAATCAAGGAGTCAACATGATTACCCTAGAAGAAGAGTATGACCTGGAAGGGAATATCGTACCTATCTGGGGCACAGAAGAAGTTGCCGCCACATATCCAGCGCAACCTTTTATCACAGTGCAGTTGAGAGAACCGTTGACTATTCAAACCTACCTGCCGAGGGTTGTGGTAACCACTATAGCTACTGGAAAACCCGACTATGACACTAAAGCAGTCCCGTGGGACTATTGGACGGGAGCCAAAGGCAAAATGATAGACGCTGTTGTGGCTCACGGAATGACCAGGTCGGGAAGGTGTTATATCCCGGAGGATCTGAATCGAGGGGTTCCCGGGAAAGAACAAAATCCAAAGAAGAATGTTACTGATGCAGAAGCCACAGAATTTTGGAAGAAGATGCAGCCTAAAGATTACTCAATCGAGGAACAACTAATGAAGACACCAGCCCATATTTCCATTATGTCCTTGCTAATGAGTTCTGAAGCCCATAGGAACGCTTTGGTACAAGTTTTGAGCGGAGTTAGCATACCAAAAGAAACTACAAGTGATACATTGGCTGCAACAATCGGAAAAATGGTGGAAGTGAACAAAATCTCTTTCCATGATGATGAACTACCAGCAGAAGGGGTTGGCCACAACAAAGCACTTCACATCGCGGTCAAGTGTTGTGATAAGGTCGTAACTAGAGTTTTGATCGACGGCGGTTCTGGATGCAACATCTGTCCTTTCACCACATTGAGAGATTTAGGTGTGAATATGGGAGAGATAAGGGAAAGTCGTGTGAAGGTGAGAGCTGTTGACGGCGCGCAGAGAAGCGTCATTGGAGAAATCTATCTCACTTTGCAAGTAGGTCCAGCTGAATTCCCCATCTTATTTCAAGTGATGGATGTGTCGTCCAACTACAACCTGTTACTAGGAAGGCCATGGGTCCAGATGGCAAGAGCAGTTCCCTCCACGCTCCATCAGTGTGTGAAGTTCGAGTGGGGTCGCACCGAAGTTACCATTCACGGAGAGCTCAGTCACCCCATCTATTCCGTGAATTCTGTTCCAGTCACCGAAGAACTGGATGGAGCCGCTTTCCATACTCTGGAGATCATGCAAGCGGTAAGAATTGATGAGAAGGTAGAGCCTGTAAAGATGGAGATGTCGAGAGCAGCGAAGATGGTTGCGTCAGAGATGTTGAAATATGGGTATAAACCAAAGACAGGGCTTGGACCTAAGGCTGACGGTATAATTGAACCAATCCAGCTAAAACACCAGAAAGGTACCGCCGGGCTAGGGTATAAGCCTGCTTCAGGAGGAGTCCACAGTGCAAAGTTTGGGGCAATAGTGTTCGTGCCAGGACAAGTCCTAATCCCAGATGAAGCAGTTGATGAAGACGTCATTGAGGGAATAGGAAATCTATTCGTGGCCATGACCGACGAGGGACTGGAGAAAGACATCGAGAAGCTGACCATCCGTGATGCCAAGCCTGGAGAAGTCTTGCAGAACTGGACCATCAGCCCATCCCTGTTTCGACAGGAGTCCTGGTAGTGTGGAAATGTAGTTTTATTTCAAAATGTTTTGCATGATCAATTGAGGCTTGAATCATGCCTAAGCACTTTTTGCTACTTGCCTCTTCTGAAAAGCTAGATTGCTTTTAATAAAAAGTCTTTATTTTTCTTAGAATTTATCTTTCGATTGTTTAAAATAACTATTTATTTTTACTCACCTTTCATACTTTTCAGCGCTAATATTAGTAAAAATCATCGTACAACGGTTATGACATGTAACGAATCCATTGAGCAAAGTGCGAGTCATGAGCAGGACTATGAAGAATACGATGAAAGCATGATGCCTGAAAATCTACCCCGGGAGATCGAACAACTTGAAAGCCAGAAAAGGCCCAACATGGATGAAACCGAGGTTGTCAACTTGGGAAATGAAGAAATAGTGAGAGAAGTACGAGTCAGCATACATTTGGAAGATGAAAGAAAGCGGGAATTGATTGAATTGATCAAACAATATGTTGATGTGTTTGCTTGGTCCTACGATGACATGCCGGGATTAAGCACCGATATCGTCTCACACAAGCTGCCGACTGATCCTTCTTGCCCGCCTGTGAAGCAAAAGACTAGGAAGTTCAAGCCTGATTTGAGTTTAAGAATCAAGGAGGAGGTAACTAAGCAAATCCAGGCAAACGTTGTGAGGGTTACTAATTACCCCACATGGTTGGCTAATATCGTGCTAGTGCCAAAAAAGGACGGGAAAATCAGGATATGTGTAGACTATCGGGATCTTAATAAAGCTAGCCCCAAGGATAACTTTCCTCTCCCAAACATTCATATACTCATCGACAATTGTGCAAAGCATGAGTTGCAATCGTTTGTCGATTGCTTTGCAGGATATCACCAAGTCCTGATGAATGAAGATGATGCAGAGAAAACGACATTTATCACTCCATGGGGAGTATACTGCTATAGAGTGATGCCGTTTGGACTCAAAAATGCTGGCGCAACCTATATGAGGGCCATGACCACCCTCTTTCATGATATGATTCACAAGGAGATTGAAGTGTACGTAGATGATGTCGTTATCAAGTCCAAGAGGAGTTCAGACCACCTAGGGGATTTACAGAAGTTCTTTGAGAGGTTGCGAAGATACAATTTGAAATTGAATCCAGCAAAGTGCGCATTCGGAGTTCCCGCCGGAAAGCTACTGGGATTCATCGTCAGCAGGAAGGGCATAGAATTGGATCCATCAAAAATCAAGGCGATTCAAGAATTACCTCCCCCCCGAACCAAGAAGGATGTGATGAGCTTCTTGGGGAGACTCAATTACATCAGTCGTTTCATAGCTCAGTCTACAGTGATCTGTGAACCCATATTCAAGTTGCTAAAGAAGGATGCCGCCACAGATTGGACGGAGGAATGCCAAAGAGCTTTTGACAGAATCAAGGAGTATTTGTCCAACCCACCAGTATTGGTTCCACCAGAGCCCGAAAAGCCATTGCTACTATATCTATCCGTCATGGATGGAGCATTTGGATGTGTGTTAGGACAACACGATGACACGGGAAAGAAAGAGCAAGCTATTTACTACTTGAGCAAGAAGTTTACACCATACGAGGCAAGATATACCTTGTTAGAACGAACGTGTTGCGCTTTGCCCTGGATTGCGCAAAAGTTGAGGCATTACCTATCGGCCTACACCACGTACTTGATCTCTAGAATGGATCCACTCAAGTACATCTTTCATAAACCGATGCCTATAGGGAAACTAGCAAAGTGGCAGATTTTGCTGAGTGAGTTCGACATTGTGTACGTGACACAGAAAGCTGTCAAAGGACAAGCTTTGGCCGATCACCTCGCAGAAAATCCGGTGGACAAAGATTACGAACCGCTCATGACTTACTTCCCCGATGAAGAAGCATTTTTTGCAGGAGAGGACATCTCAGAGCCATATGATGGATGGAGATTGTTTTTCGATGGAGCATCGAATTTCAAAGGAGTCGGAATTGGAGCAGTCTTGGTTTCAAGAACGGGACAGCACTACCCAATCTCAGCCAAGATTAGATTCCCTTGCACAAACAACATGGCAGAATATGAAGCATGCATTCTCGGACTTAGGATGGCTGTGGACATGAACATCAAAGAGCTTTTGGTAATAGGTGATTCTGACCTATTGGTTCATCAGGTACAAGGAGAATGGGCCACCAAGAATGTCAAGATCCTTCCTTATCTGGAGTGTGTGAAGGAGCTGAGCAAAAGGTTTACAAAGATTGAGTTTAAACATGTCCCCCGGGTTCAGAACGAGTTCGCTGATGCTTTGGCTACTCTTTCCTCAATGATCCAACACCCGGATAAGAATTACATCGATCCTATTGAAGTGGAGATACGTGACCAGCATGCATACTGTTTTCACGTAGATGAAGAGTTTGATAGAAAGCCATGGTACCATGATATCAGAAGGTTGCTCGAAGCAGGAGAATATCCGGAAAGTGCCAGTACCAAGCAGAAGCGGACTTTAAGGAGAATGGCCAATCATTTCTTCCTTAATGGCGAAATCCTGTATAGGAGGACCCCGGATTTGGGATTACTAAGGTGCGTTGATGCAACAGAAGCGACAAGACTGTTAGAGGAAGTTCACGCAGGGACATGTGGACCCCACATGAACGGTTTCACTTTGGCAAAGAAGATTTTAAGAGCTGGATACTTTTGGATGACTATGGAAAGGGATAGCATCCGGTATGTACAAAAATGTTATCAGTGTCAAGTTCATGGCGACTTCATACGAGTTCCGCCAAACGAGCTCAATGTGATGGGGTCCCCATGGCCATTTGCTGCTTGGGGCATGGATGTAATTGGACCCATAGAGCCTCCCGCATCAAATGGACACCGTTTTATCCTGGTAGCTATCGACTATTTCACAAAATGGGTTGAGGCTTCAACGCACAAGGCAGTAACTAAGAAGGTGGTAGCAGATTTCGTCCGAAATAACATAGTTTGTCATTTTGGAATTCCGGAATCAATCATAACAGACAACGGAACAAATCTGAATAGTGATCTCATGAGAGAGACTTGTGAAAGGTTTAAGATCTCCCACCGGAACTCCACAGCATATCGACCACAAATGAATGGAGCAGTTGAAGCCGCAAACAAGAATATCAAGAGGATCCTGAGGAAAATAATAGATAGTAGCAGAGAATGGCATGAGAAGCTACCATATGCTTTGCTCGGCTATCGCACCACAATCAGAACATCCACTGGTGCGACCCCCTACATGTTGGTCTACGGTTCGGAAGCAGTGATACCCGCTGAAGTGGAAATACCTTCTCTAAGGATCATCCAAGAGGTTGGTCTGGAAGACGCGGAATGGGTTCGTAGCAGGATTGAACAGTTGATGCTCATCGATGAGAAGAGACTGGATGCAGTATGTCACGGCCAACTCTATCAAAACAGAATGATCAGAGCGTTCAACAAGAAAGTCAAGCCCCGACGATTCACACCAGGGCAATTAGTATTGAAGAAAGTATTCCCTCACCAAATTGAAGCTAAGGGGAAATTTGCGCCAAACTGGCAAGGCCCTTACATGGTTCACCGAGTGCTCTCAGGAGGAGCAGTAATCCTCGCAGAAATGGATGGCGTCGTAAGCACAAAGCCGATCAATTCAGACGCTATCAAGAAGTACTACATTTGAAGACAGAGGGACTAGTTGTTGTTTCCTTGTACTTTTTGCATTTTTCTCTAATGTAAACAGAACTACGTATTAGCCTGACTTCCCACGGCGGGATACGTAGGCAACCCATATCGGGTCCGGTTTCCCTTAGAAAAACCAAAAACATCATCTTTTATGTATTTGGAACTACGATTGACCTGACTTCCCTCGGTGGGATACGTAGGCAATCCTCGTCGGATTCGGTCCCTTCATATTTTCCATTTCCCAATGTATTTGAACTACGTTCTGACCTGATTCCATTTTGGATACGTAGGCAGCCTGAGTCAGGCTCGGTCATTGCATCACATGTCTTTATTTTTCCCAATGTATTTGAACTACGTTCTGACCTGATTCCGTTTGGATACGTAGGCAGCCTGAGTCAGGCTCGGTCAATGCATTACATATTTTTCATCTTTCTTTGATACCCCCGAACTACGTACAGACCTGATTCCCATTCGGGGATACGTAGGCAACCTAAAAGGTTCGGTCATACCCTTAGGATAAACCTCCCCCCCCCCTCTTATTTATACCTTCAGAGTGATCACAACATCTACAGAGAAATAGAAAAGCGTCACCAGAAGCCGGAGCCATGAGAAGAGTACATTCGGACGTCCTCAACAAATGGGAAAACTCGATTGGATTTCGGAACATGTCATAATCTAAGGAACGATGAATAATCACTATATATATGCGCCTAGTATACACAAAATATACTTATTTTCTAAAAATATATATACATATTTTTCAAAATATTTTACTGCCTTTCCACCTACCGAGCCTTCGAAATAGGAAGTCGCGAGCAACCAAGGAGGTTTTGAAGGGATCCACCATACCGAGTCTCTGGGATAGGAAATCACGAGGGGCTGATGAGATTTTGTAGAAGTCTAGTGGCAAGGCCAGGGTCCGCAAGCCGACACAAATCAACACCCCTCCCAAAACTAAGAATTTTTCTTTGAGCACAGGGAAACAGGAATCAAGACAGGAGGATGTCAAGTCAAGATCATGGACATGATTGGAGAAATCTTTCGGCTATCACGACACCATAAGCCGAATATTCTTCCCCTACTCTACTTTAAAATATTTCGTCCCAATTCTTCCAATTCTTAAAGGGTTTCATTTATGTTTTGCAGGTACGTCCGAGATCCGGATCGAGTATCGAAGATAGAGAGCTCTCATAGGAAAATAGGATAGTTTATCTCTTTCCAAATAACTCCGCCAATCGGAGATTGCCATCTAATTGCGTCAAATAACTCCGTCTATCGAAGAATGCGGACTGACTTTATCAAGCTCCACCAATTGGAGTTTGTACATAGGCAAACAAAACAATGCTCTGCCGATTGGAGCTTGTACATAGGCAAACAAAACAAAGCTCTGCCGATTGGAGCTTGTACATAAGCAAACAAGACGACGCTCTGACGATGGGAGCCTGTACGTAAACAAGCAAGCGACGCTCTGCCAAATCAGAGAAATGTATATTAGCAAGCAAAACATACTCCGCCAATCGGAGGCTGCATCATAGCAAGCATCATCATAACTCCATCAATCATAAGCATGCATGCCATTAACATCCTCATTTTGCATTAAAGATCGCTCCACCAAATGGAGATGTCACGGCTGATTCACCCAATGAAGACTTTATTTTACAGTATTGCCCCGCCAGTCGAGAGGCTTTACTTTACAAGTATTGCCCCGCCAGTCGAGAGGCTTTACTTCACAGTGTTGCCCCGCCAGTCGAGAGGCTTTATTTTACAGTATTGCCCCGCCAGTCGAGAGGCTTTACTTTACAAGTGTGGCCCCGCCAGTCGAGAGGCTTTACTTCACAGTGTTGCCCCGCCAGTCGAGAGGCTTTATTTTACAGTATTGCCCCGCCAGTCGAGAGGCTTTACTTCACAGTGTTGCCCCGCCAGTCGAGAGGCTTTATTTTACAGTATTGCCCCGCCAGTCGAGAGGCTTTACTTTACAAGTGTGGCCCCGCCAGTCGAGAGGCTTTACTTTACAGTGTTGCCCCGCCAGTCGAGAGGCTTTATTTTTACAGTATTGCCCCGCCAGTCGAGAGGCTTTACTTTACAAGTGTTGCCCCGCCAGTCGAGAGGCTTTATTTTTTTACAGTATTGCCCCGCCAGTCGAGAGGCTTTACTTTACAAGTGTTGCCCCGCCAGTCGAGAGGCTTTATTTTACAGTATTGCCCCGCCAGTCGAGAGGCTTTACTTTACAAGTGTTGCCCCGCCAGTCGAGAGGCTTTACTTTACAAGTGTTGCCCCGCCAGTCGAGAGGCTTTACTTTACAGTGTTGCCCCGCCAGGCGAGAGGCTTTACTTTACAAGTGTTGCCCCGCCAGGCGAGAGGCTCTGCTTTTAAGTGTTGCCCCGCCAGCCGGAGGCTTTACTTCCCAAGGTTATTTCACCTACAGTACATCCACTCCGCAAAATGGAGACGTCAACAATCGTTTGGATATCTACACTCTGCTCTTTACATTACAATTTTAATTTACAGTTTTGAGCCTCAACAGGTACTTTGTAACCCCTTTTACCTGTTTTGCAGGATGACACACTACAACGTGGAACTACCTCTAAGCAGCGATTGAGGCAATGCTTGATGAGGAATACCAAACTCACAAGCCAGAGTTTCAAGACTAGCACTCCGACTCCAATTCCTACAATCAGTTGTCCATATTTCTAAATCAGAGTACACCTGCTCTCACAAGCATCGATACCCCTTTCTCTATCTCCTAGAGTTCCCACTAGAAGATACCAAAGGGACTACCTCCATCCAGCAATTCGATGTGATCTTATAAAGATGCGAGATGCACCTAGTAGAGTCTCGTTTATGGGTGTGTTGTGCACCACATTTATAATCGGGAGGCTGTGAAAGTGCACCCATTTTGAAAAGATTATTGTCATTTAGGAAATAACCTACCGTCAATTCCATAAAAAACTCTTTTCAAGCTCAACTAAGAGACCAGTGTCAACCATAAATCGTACACTGGGGCAAAATTTTGAGGACTGCCTCAAAATTTACCATAATACTCTATTCAGGACTGCAACCGCCCTAATTCCCATTTCTTTAGGGATACGTAGGCAGCGCAATTTCGATCATGGCCATACCCACTCCATTCGTGCCAAAGTCATCTTCCCCTTTTACCGCAAAAAATACCAGTGTCGACATAAAACCAACACTGGGCAAAATTTTGAGGACCTCTCAAAATTTTTGAACTACATTGGCCTGATTCTCGTGAAACCCGAGATATGTAGGCAACTCAGAGACCAGAGTTCGGTCGAATTCATAATAACAATAACCTTTCTCTTTCTAGGAACGACCTTTCCAAAAATTTGATTTTTTCCAGTCGAGACAAAATTGGCTTTACGCCAACATCTTCGCCCAAAGACTCTTTCATCATCTTTGTTCGAAGAGGGGCAAGTTGTTGACACCCAATTTTGGCCCTCCTTTTTCCCATAATTAATTTTTATATGCTTCTTAATCCCGAGGATTTTTCCAAAATAATTTTCTTATTCCTATATTTTTTAGTAAAAATTTTGGCACCAATAATCATTTTTTAAAATGAGTTCCTTTACTTTTTATAATAATAATTACTAAAAATATTGTATCTTATAAAATCACCAAAAAATATTTTATAATTCTTTCTTTTTAACAAGTTATTGGTATAGTAACTTTTATTCTAAATGAAATTTTATCGTATCGCTATAACATTTCCTAAATATTGTTCTATCGATTGAGGATTGCGATTACGCGTATCAAAATCATTTCTTAATCAACTATGTACGTATTGGAAAATTAATTAGGATAAAAGAAGCATCGTTAAATTAATTAAGTGGAAAAACTACTAGGGAAAATTGAATTTTTTCTACCAAATTAATCCATTTACCCAAATTTTGGGCCAAACAATTATTTGTTTCAGCCCAAAATCGCCTAACCCACTACCCAATTCAGCTGACCCAGCCCAATACTCCCCAACCCACGGCCCAAATTCTTCAACTAAACACACCCCTAATCCCTTTTCTCCCACTTCGTCCACTTTCAACAAAAAAACAAAAACAAACCCCCACCTTCAACCCCAAAACCGACAGACCACCCCCACCCCCCAAAACCCTTGCCCGTCGCCCTCACCACCCCCAAGACCCGCCGGATTTTGCGGGCAAACGGCGACAACACCCTCTCCCGTCACCTCACAGCGTCCCCTCCCCTTTTCGGAGGCTTTTTATAGCCTCGAAAAGGTCGTCACCGCCGGTGGCAGACCTCGGAAAAGAGGAAACCCAGCCGACCGTCTGCTCCACACCGCCGACCCGTCACCATCTCTTTCAAATCCGTCTGAAAAAGTAGGCATCTCATCTTCTTTTTTTTCTGATTTTTCATCATTTCTTTTGCAACTTGGCTTTCCAAGAATTCAAATTTTGAATTCTTGGAAAGAAACCGTTGGAGCCTTAGAATTTCGGCTATAAAAGGAAGAACACACACACACAGAAACGAACGAACAAACACACGGACAGACAGAGAGAGACACGGAAACAATCACCAAAAAAAAAAAAAAAAAAAAGAACACACAGAAAAATTATCACAAAAACAGCTTATCAAAAATTGTTCTCTGTTTGGTTCACTGTCGATTTGCATACTCACTATTCGTTTCGCTCCTGTTTGTCTCGTTTGCTATTCGGATAACCGAAGTCGGAGTTGGAAGTCGCTAGTTTGGAACTCGACACTCAACGGCCTCAATCGCTGCCCAACACAAGGTAAATTCTATCCCGTCTTAATTACGTTGCACTTGGATTTTGTTAATCGATTACTATGTAGTTATTCGGGATGTTAGTTGGTTGATTTTAGGCGTAAAAGATGTGAAACAAATCAGTTTCTAGTCGTTTGGTTTAGCTTATGTGATTGTGAGGTGTTTACAATTCAAGACTTGATTTAATTGTTGTAAACGGTTGGCTGTTTGTTTATCTGGTTGCGAGTGCGAGCTTAAGGTGAATTGATTCTTGAGTCATTTGGTTGTACCTATAGCCAATGGTATGTTTTTTTTTGTAGAATATTCACAACCTTTGTTTAGCTTAAAATGGACTAGAGGAAGTTGGGATCTTCAAATGTATTCAGTGAACTGTTGGAATTCATAGCGACGGCAGTGTTGATACTTTGAACATGGTAATATGTCCTGAATATGTTCTGTTTGTTCGAGCAGCCCTTTAACTTAGCACGAAAGGTTCTAAAAGGTTAAAACTTCAAATATGATTGGCTGTTCATCATAGAATTCTCGTAGTTCTTACATTTGAATGTTGGAATATTGTATCAACTGTTGGTTTTTATCTTAGGCCAGCAGCTTACTTAATTGAAATTTTCCACTTCTAATTTAACTTAGCTATTTTTTTTTTTTTTGGTTTCAATGTGAGTTTAAAAGTTCACTAGTTTGCTTGATATCATGGCATAGATATGGAAGTAACAACTTGAGTTTAAATGTTGTTTACAAGCTAGAAAACCCACTGTTAAGGAATTTTCTAATCAATTTGAACAAGTTTGTGATATGGTTGTATCTATAGTCCATGGTATGCTTTGTAGACTATTTGCAATCTTGATTCAACTTGAAATAAATTTCAAGAGGCTCCAAGTTTTCAAATGAACATGGCTACCTTTGTTGCATAACTAGAGATTAGGATCAATGTTTACTCTTCATAAAAGTTGAGTTTTCTTTTTGCTTTCCCTTACGGATTGAATTGTAAGAGTATGTAATCGTCCCGTCTTGTTTTAATCACAACTAGGGGCTGATTTTGTTTAAATCGGAAAAGGTATATGTATGCTATGTTTGAGTTTCTCGAAGTTTAAATTCTTAAGGTAAAAGTTTCAATAGGTTTGCCATTTATTTTTATTTTTTTTTTGTTTTGTCCCGAAAATGTTTGTTTAAGATAGGAGTATACATATTATGATTATTTTTCGGCGTTTGTAAAATATTGTGGTCTTGCTTGCAATCTAACCTTTCTTCAAAACACCTTAATCCTAGTAAAAAGTGGTAGATTTAGTGTGCATTTGTTAGAAAAAGAGGGCTGCCCGTATTTTCATTACTTTGGTTTTAATTCGGGATTAATTTCGGGAATACTAGCTTAAGGAATTTATCATGAGCTAATGTAGTAGTTTGGTTCCTTTTTGATCCTCCCGTCACTAAGTGTTGCCTTACTTTTGAGTTAATTTGTTCGTAACGCCTTACTTTTTGATGTGATTAGTTCATAGCTACTTATTTAATTAAAGTGAATGAAAAAAAAAGAATGATAAGGTTTTATATTGCTATTTGTTGGGTACTTTGTTTTCCAATAATCGACTAGTGTTTGAAGGTGTTCGTTTTGCCTAAGTTCTTTTCGGATATCGTCTCATGTTAGTTCGTTTGTGCTCTAGTCAAATAAATTCGATCATTTGCTAAAAATGAAGCAAAATATGGTTACGTGTCGTCTTTCATATATGCTTGTGTATTTACCGAATAACATGTTTGTTTTCTTTGTCACTTTATTATTAAGTTTGGCATATTTCTATATTTTTGTAAACTTTGTTATGCAAGTTACTAATCCTTATCACCTTTCTTTGTTTCATGTACACCCCGGAGAGTTGGAGTTCTCATTTGAAACTCAATCTCGGCCCAAATATGTTTTGGGTCGAACAACTATTAGGAACTATCGCGATGTTTCGGAGTCACTCACTAGGAGATTAATTCCTCCAAAGGAACTTAATATACTTAGCCCTTTATTTTCTATATTTTTTTTTTATTATTATTTGAATTTGTTTAACTAACCTTGTATTATTTGGATATGTGTTTTTCTTTGTGACTTCGATTAACATTTATCCTTCGGCTTACCATTTGGTTTGATTAGGAGATTTAGTTTGAAATTTTGAAAGAGTTTTCCTTCATTCCTTTAGCTTAGGCAAATATTTCTAATTTCCCTTTTAAATCCTTTAAAATTAGTGTTTAAACACTTTCAAAAATAGTAGTGATAAATGGTGAATAGTGCAGATTTTTTATTAACTAACTTAGGCTTTGTTTCAAGAAGGACTTTGTTCCAAATAACTCGCGGTAGATTTTCAAAAACATTAATTAGCGATTCAATTTATTTCGAACAAATATTTAGTCATTCTTAGGCCTTAGATTATAGAATGCTTTATCTAATTTAGGCAAGCCTCCTTTATATTTAACTTACGTATTCTCTTATTCTAACCCAAATATTTTGCTATACTCTATATATATATTTTGAGATTTTCAGATTTTTGAAGCCTAAAAATGCAAGGTATATATGTCATATGTTATCTACTACGAGGTATATATTTATATTTTACTTACTCTTCTTCCTACTTAGATTATACATATATTATTTTATCACAATTACATTTACGTACATAATACTTTCTTTCATATTCAATGCATGTTCATTTTCACTTTACGAATAAATGTCTTCTTTACATGAAAACAAATAATTTTCGTTCTCTACTCAAGTTTTCAAATTATTCTGTTACATGAAATATATTTACAAAACAAATATGATTTTCTCTTATATCTTTTTCTCTATTACTAATATATTCCTTACATACTTTTACTTATCCAAATCTTTTAAAATAATAAACTTCACATGATTTCCTATATTTTAAATATACATACGTCATCTTTACTTTCTTTTTAATAAACATGTCATAAACTTTCTCAAACTTTAAGAACTACATATATTTTACTTTACAAAGGCATATTTATTATAAATAATATCTTCATCTTTTTACATAGCTTTTAAGTATATATTTCTTATAAATCATAAAGTTTTACATACTTTAATTATTGCTATTAAACTTTCATATATTTTGACATGTACGTACATGTGTCTCATCTTTTACCATAAGCATATTTTATATTTTTTGCCTATTGTAGCGGCATGTGTCATATACTTTGAGTTTTTTTCTTAAATTAATAAAAATATATTTTTATCACCCTTTTGGCAAATAATGGACAAATAATTTTCCCAAATATGTTTCTAAAACTGAGTTTAAGGACTATCTTCGGATAGGCTCTGAAGGGTGCCTAACACCTTCCCTTCGAGTAACCAAAACACTTACTCAGAATCTCAAACGTTTTCGCAGACTAAAAACAGAGTTTTACATAAAAAATGGTTTCCTAAGTTTCCTAAAATTTAGGTGGCGACTCTAAACCCTTTTTTCCAAAACAAAGGCATGAAAGAGCCGGATGTTGCAAGCATATTTTGGCCAAGTTCAAAATAGGGCGCGACATATATATATATATTATATATATATAATATATATATATATATTATATATATATATATTATATATATATATATATATATTGTCTTTTGAAATATATTAGTTAATAAACATATATTCTTAACTAATATTATAAAAAATAATTGATTTATATTTTTTAAATTAGTATATTTAATTAAATTAATCATAAGAACTTAAATTACATGATTTTAAAGAACATCATGAAATTCATGTTTAACAAAAAAGATTAATATTATAAATATAATATCATAAAATTATTAAAATATTTGATAAAAAGATAATCTATCAATCCTAACTAAAAAATGAATGGGTTACAATGTGAAATATCAAGTCAATACTAGTAAGACAAATAAATTGGAAATGAAAATATAACATAAGTTCAAAATTCAAAACAAAAAAGTTAACATATACTCTTATACCAAATTTCAATATAACGTATCTAAATATGATTCAAAAGAAAAGGAAAACCTAAGTATATAACCTTATTCAACAATGAATTCTACTTTAATTTGAAAATTAGAATACTAACTAAATTATGCTAAATGAAAAAAAAAACATAAAATAAATATAAAATAGATAATACGAACAATTACATGGAATCACAAGAAGTAAAAGTTTGGAAATGAGAAGGAAGTGAAATATAAATAATAAAAAATAAAAAAAATATTTTTTAAAATTATTAGAATAATAAAAATAAAAAAGAATTCAAAATAATAGAAATTAAAAAATAAATTAAAATGAAAAAATAAAAATAGAAATAAAGGGACGAAATTAGAAAGTAATCAGTGTAATTACTAGCAATTCACAACTTTCCCCTGTGAATTTGAGAGTGTAATTACCCCTACCAATTACACTCAATTACCTGCTGACCAAGTAATTACATGGACAACCAAACATGTCAAACTGTGTAATTAAACATAATTACACCAAATCCAATCACCAGGATGGCTTTCCAAACAGGCCCTAAGAAAATCACAGAATCCTCCGTGATCCTAGCAATCTATCCCAAATAAGGCAAAGTACAAATTCTGAAATCAAGGAGGCGAAGATCTGTCACAATCAAACAAACATGGAAAGCCATCAAGGCGATCAAAACTAATCCATCACAATGAGATCCTGAAGAAGGCAAGCTTAATCAAGGACACTCACAAGAAGTCTGTCACAAGCATAGAAGGAAGGAAGAATTATCGCAGACATATCTGATATGGACGTGATTGAAGACAATCAATCAAGGAACAAAATCAAAAATCCTTGATTGAGAAATTCCCTTGGGTTTTTCCTTTTCAAGAGCAACTGTATCCCTACCCTCTGTAGTATAAAAGCTCAACCATCCAGAAGAAGAAGTATGCAACTTCTCTTGAACCAGAACACTGTCTAAGCTTTTATCTTCAACAATACTTTGTACCCTTTTACGTCTGCAATTGTAAAGCAAAAAGAAAAAGAAAAGTCAGTACTAGTTATACAGGTAGAAGTTGTATCAAAAACAGAAAAAGAAAGAAAAGACAATCAGAGATTGTCAAAGAAACATCCTGTTAACACCATCTTTTCAAAGAGCTCAAAAGAAACCCTTTAAACCCAAGGGGACTGGAATAGACACCACATTGGTGATCCGAACCAATATAAAAATATTGTGTCTCCTGCTATTTTAAGCTTTCATATTTATTGTTATAATCTTTTTATTTAAGCTAATTTGCAGGTGAGTCGACTACTGCGTAGCCACAGTCGACTTAGTAATAAGAAAATTTCAATTCACACCCCTCCCCCTCTTGACTTTCAATCATTCCTCTATTCCTTCCCTAAAGCAAGGAATTTTCTCTAACCCACCATCTTGGTAGGACTTGAGAGATTAAGGCTTTCAAACCAAGATTGAAAAAGTTCAATTAACAAATTAAAGAGTATTTTATTGAAATGACTTAATAAAATAAGCAAACTTTGCCTTAATGTAGGCATATTATTTTAGACCACTTTAATACTATGATAAGGTTTCTCTCATGTGATACTACTATGTCAAGTTACTGAAAATTGTTCATTTAAAGCATTTTACTAATCCTAAATGCCGCTACTTGTTGAAGATGGAGGAAATATTGATATCATTGACTAAATTATAAGGTAATTACAAGTATATGTATATGATAAGTATTAATTGAGCTTACTTAAGTCTAAATCTCACCATTCTTCTCCCCTTCCCCAAATTCCAACCACTATTCTCTTCGAGTAATGATAAAAGACTGGTTTTTTTACTTGCTTATCTTACTATTACGACTTCCTTTAAAAGTTCACCATATTCTTGACTTGCTATCCTAGTATCTTCTGCCAAAGCACAAGCAAATTTATTTTACAAAAAAAGCTTCAGCATAGTCAGAGAAAAACCTAGCATTTGCTAATTCCGATAAGGGTTGAAAATTTAAACACTTTAATGGAGAGTGGGAGTAGATATATGTACCATATTTGGTCCGACGTTGTTTTGCGGCGGTCAGGGAAAGAGGTGCCGACTGTATCTGCGGCTGGAGCACATCCAGTAGGAATCCGACATCACACTATGATTAACGAAGATTTCAATAGGTATCCGACATCATGCAATGATAAATATGGCTAATTCGAAGTTTTTTTGCTCTGCTGCTCTACCATAGCAACAACAATAATAAGCATGGATATGATATGAATCAGGAAAGACGGAACAACAAAGGTATTTTTCGTTGGGAGGCAACTATGATGAAAGCTGAAGATTGAAGACGTGACTATTCAATACTACTTTTTAAAGTTAAGACGCGTCGTTTATATTCTTGTTGAATAAACCGCATTTGTTCTCTTTTAAAAATAAAGAATATTACTGAAAATTCAAGGAAAAAGATAAATAAAAATATTGGCATCACCGGATCTAAGATCCTCTTTTTTATATAGATTAGAAATTTCCTCTTTATCAATTTTGATAAACAAAAAAAATAAAATTGATACAAGTGTAAGTCCTCCACCGTATCCAAACTCAAATCAATCAATAAAGTTGTGGATTTGTTAAACAAGTAGTCATGTTAACCCTAGTCGTTAGATAATTGGTAAATTAAGGAATTAAGATGGCAAATGCAACAACTTTCCCATGCAGATGTATCTGAGAGCGGAGAAAAAGAATCAATTCAATGGGGTATTGTCCATGCTTCCGGAGCAAGAAAAAGGGGATCAACTTGAAAACCAAGCTAACCAACACTTACGTCCCTATTGAAGCCGGGACTCCTACTACCCCTCCTATCGACTCTCATCTTGCAATCGGTTTGTTTTGTTTCTGAATACTTTTAATTTCTTTCTACTTCTACATCAATTAACATGCTTGAAATATACAAACAGTTGATTGATGCTTCTCAAGTTTCCTTTTTCGTTAATTTGAACATCATCTGTTGAGATCCGTAAGTTGGAAGAAAATCTCATATTATAGTTAATAAGGATCTTAAAGTTGTGTTTTTAGACACTTGAATTCCTATGAATCCTCTGGTCAATAATTCATCTGTTTTTTCTTTGCTGTTTTCTAAACAATTACATCATTTATGATATTTTTTATCTTCTGTCATTTTCCTTTTGTATTTTTCTGAAGGTTTGAAGTTGTAGGATTTCTAAGCTTCACCAGTCTTATTACTGATGATTTTCTTCTTAATTACTATCTGTATTATGTGCACCTTCCAGATAATGCGATCAAATGTAGCACAGTCTTGGAGCCCAGACAGCAGGTACCGATATCAAAAGATGGTTCTCCTCCGAGAAGCAACCTTCCAACTTTCTCTTACCGGGATCTTGCAACTGCGACAAACAATTTCAGGCGAGAATCCATTGTTGGGGAAGGTGGCTTTGGGCCAGTATTCAAAGGGAAACTTGAAACTAGTCAGGTGATTTTCACTAAATCCAGTGTCACACTAAAAGAAGTGTGATTTGGGCATTTCAAATTCATCATACATTATTATCTTGGAATGATAATTTTTTGTAACCATTCAGGTTGTGGCTGTTAAGAAGCTAAATCATTCAGGTCTTCAAGGGGATAAGGAGTTCTTTGTGGAGGTTCACATGCTCTCACTGCTGCGGCACCCTAACCTGGTTAATCTAATTGGTTACTGCATTGAAGGAGAGCAGCGTCTTCTTATCTATGAATTCATGCCTCTAGGATCTTTGGAATATCATCTCCATGGTAATGCTAATAGACAATCCTCACTTACACAAGTTATGAGATTTGGATTTGCATCAAAATAAATAAATTAATAGATTCTTATTTGTCTACCTGTACCAATCTGTTATGCCCCAGTAATATTATTCTTTCCTGTATGGCTCTGCTTCGGAGCTGTAGACACTCATTATTTGCTACTATTAAACTTTGGATGACCTTTGATGGCATAACTCATTTAAGCTTGAAACAAGTCCATTTTTAGAATATACTTAAAGATATATGCAGTTATTATTATCACACTTTAATACTCCTTCACTTCTATTTTCATTAACTTTTGTTCTTTACCGAGAAAGTCTTCACTGCTTTTGTCTAACGTATGCATTCCAAAATAGATCCGGTGATTGCTTCAGCATGACATAGACTTCTGCTTTTAACTATAACTACTAAGCTTGTGTTATTTGGCAGATGAAAGAGCTGCACTGCCAAGTGCCAAATTTGATGGATATATTGTTTCTCACTTCACTTCTTGCCACGAAAACTAATCAACTGCCCTTCTTTTACTCCTCTCTGTGTTATTCCATTAACCATTCATTAAATTTGTTGATCCTATTTGTGGTTGTCTGCTATATGTCTTTCAAAGTTGTTACTATGTGTGTATTAGCTTGGTGGGAACTTTTCCAGCATTACTTTGCTTGATTTGAACTTATCTTTGTTTCTGTAGAATTTTCTAAAATTGTAATGCATCAGAGGATGCAACTAATATATGCATGTTGCCGCTAAAATATGAAATGTGTTGATTTAGAGTATAATGTGCAGATATGATGCCTGACATGGAGCCATTGGATTGGGATACCAGGATGGTAATAGCATCTGGCGCTGCCAAAGGCCTGGATTACCTTCACAATCAAGCTGATCGTCCTGTTATTTACAGGGACCTTAAGTCCGCAAACATATTATTAGGTGAGGGTTTCCATGCTAAACTTTCTGACTTTGGTCTTGCAAAGTTTGGCCCAATTGCAGACGATACACATGTTTCAACTCGGGTTATGGGCACTCATGGGTATTGTGCACCTGAGTATGCTGGAACTGGAAAACTGACTATGAAATCAGACATCTATAGTTTTGGTGTGCTCTTGTTGGAGCTAATTACTGGATGTAGAGCAATGGATGACTCTCGCGAACATGGAAAGGAAATGCTTGTTGACTGGGTAATCACTTCACATTTAATTTATTGAAGTCAGTATATTCTAAATAAGCTGGAAAATAATCCAATTTTGAAAAATAAATACATGTAACAAATAATAGGTTTTTGTTTCACTATTTAAAAATGTTTTATGTGTCATTCTTGATTCTGCCATCTAGTACTTTAGCTTTGAAGCAAAAAGTTTTATCCGAATGTTGCATAGTTCTACCAACATGTCAAAGTTATTTTGTTGAAAGTCTTATGTCTTGGAGGAGCCCAAAGTTTCTGCAAAATGAGAATGACTGGTCTATCTAGTGATTAAGTACCATCTTTGCACGGTTCTGACCATTTCTCATGAAATATATCATAAACTAAATCGTTTCATTTGTTTTTCTGTATGTTCTGAATGAAAAGTGTTGAGCTTGATAACATTAGGCTCCTGTTTTGTCATTTCTTGTTTGTGCACTCTCTTTTCTCCCTTCTAACAGTGAGGTTTTCTTGCACCTTCTCAGGCACGTCCTATGTTGAAAGACCGCATGAACTATGTACAATTAGCGGATCCAATGTTAAGAGGCAAGTTTCCACAATCTGTTTTTCGCAGGGTAGTAGAACTGGCATTAATGTGTGTTCAGGATGATCCCCATGCTCGACCTCACACGAAAGACATTGTGCTTGCTTTGAGTTACTTTGCATCCCAAAAGCATGATTCACATGCAGCTCAGTCAAATCAGATTGGATCTCAGGAAGATGGGAGGATATCCCCGGTAGAAGAACTAACAAATGGGAGCCCGGTTGATTTTAATGGAGCTGGGATCGATGTAAAGGAAATGAGAGCTTTGAACAAGGATCAAGAGCGGGAGCGAGCTGTTGCAGAGGCCAAGAAGTGGGGTGAGACCTGGAGAGAGAAAGGGAAACAGAATGTGGAAGATGATTTTGATTATAAATCAAGGTGGTGATTGCAAGTTAGTTTCCTTGACAGAGAACTTGAGGATTCTATCTTGGTTGATATTCTGAGATTACCATAAACTCCAGAGCAGCAGGAACATTTTGCTTCATGTGAAGTAACTTTCGATCACTCTTTGTTAGGTGTTGTCACTCTGTCAGACTTCATGCAAGTATGAGTGACGGAGTTAGAATTTTTACTAAGAGATAAAAAGTTTACAAACGAAAAAAAATATCAAGAAAATTCAACACACAATATATAAACATAAAAGAATTTCTTTTACCTATCCACACCGTGTGATTTTCACCTAATACAAGTGGCAGAGTAAAAAGTTTCACCATGATTAATGATTTGTCAGTATTGATGTATTTGTTAGTTTTTATGCTTGATATAATAATTTCATGGTCAGAAGCAGAGGCGAATCCAAGATTTAAGTTTTGTGAGTTCAATATTTAAGTTTTTTTTTTTTTAATCATTGAACCCGTGATGTTTAAAGTTAAAGGTTCATATCTATTGTTTGTTGCAATAATAGTGATTTTTTATACATAAATTTATGCATCGCGTCAAAAGTAGTGGGTTCAGATGAACTCGGTACCGATATGTTGCCTCCGCCACTGCTCAGAAGTCGGAACAATTCAATAGAGATGGTTTGACATTTATCATTATGAAGTACTAATTGGGTTTTATTTCTGTTTGTCATGTGGATCATGTTTAAGTACTAACCAAATAAACAAGATGTTTGTTGGAAGATTATGCTGCATTAAAATATAGTTGACCGCATGGATTAATGATTCAAAGAGTAACTCTTAGGGCTCCGTTCAGTTTAGGGACAGAGATTAATAATGTAAGAATAGTACTGTAGAGATTAGTAATGTAACTATGAATGTCATACAAGAATTATTATACATGCATTGTCTCTTGTACAATGTTTAGTTTAAAGTATGTGTTTGTTCACTATTGTTTTTTTTTTTTTTAAATGTTCATAATACGAATGCTTAATAAATGCAAAGTATCAATTGAGCAACCAAAGACAACATTATTAGTGCTAGACTAGATTATATGCAAATATTGCCATGCCTTATATATGAAACCAAACTACTACTTTATTAGTACCACCAACTTGTAAAATATGATTACAAAGTGGCGAAAATATAAAAAGGGAAAAGGCAAAAAAAGTAAAGGTCCTACCGGGAGTCGAACCCAGGTCGCTGGATTCAAAGTCCAGAGTGCTAACCACTACACCATAGAACCAGTTGAGATTATGTTTCAGCTCTTATTTATTTAATGAAATGTCAACACCATCGACTGTCCTCAATGAGAGATTTTGATATTTGATTCTATTCACAGAAAAAGGTTTGGAGTGTAATGGAAAAATAATTTCCACATTCTTTTATTATTTTTCTCTACCTCTAAGAATACTATGCATCAAGACGTTATTTAAGCATAATCACTTTTAAAGAATTCTCTTTTCTTCTTTTATTTTGATGAAGAACTCACATAAAAATCCCCTAGTGTTATTCCAAACAAAAATACGAGGGCTAGGGCATTACTGATAGGTCGTTTTCAGGGAAGAAGAAAAAGTTGGAGGGGTCCACACTTGACTAGTTTGCCCAACAATAATTCGCCACGTCATTTTGAACCATCCTGTAAAGTGAGAAATGGGCCCCCACAACACACTCATACAAACCAAACCAAACCCTTGTTCTCCTTTTTACACTCTCTCTTTACCCTCATGCCTTGTCGGCCCATTTAGCCAAAGCACTACTCCTCGCTTCACCGGAATCGAACTTTTTCGCCGGCAAATATTATCGCCGGGAAGTCTCATATGACTTGACTCGTTTGAGTGCTTATTTATTTTTATCAACGTTGTCTGCTGCTGGAGCCTGGAGATCTCGAGAGATGTATGTCGTTCCTCCTCCCAAACGATCTGATCCAGGATCCATGAATGGGTCGGATGATATGCGGATTTACCAGACATGGAAAGGAAGCAATGTCAGTATTTCCTTACTCTTTTGCTTTAGCTCTCCCATTATTTTCTATTGCTCTACTACCTGTTAAAGCTTCATTTTTTTTATTTTTTATTTGTATAAAGATGTTAAAGCTTCAATCTTTTACCAGTTTTCTGTTAGTTTATTGTCACTATTAGAACTACTACCAACTATTCTGAGTCTGCTGATCATAACAAACTAAAATAATCATCCTGGGTTAAATTTGACCTAAGAATAAGAAATACAACAACACCACCACCATACCTGTGTATTCCCACAAAGTGGGGTCCGGGAAGGGTAAAATATACGCATACCGTACCTTTACCCAGAGGTGAAGTAAAGAGGCTGTTTCTACATAAAAAACCAGATTCTGCATCCTAGTTATAAAATGTGAGAATATGAGGTATCTGCTTATATGTCAAAGGAGAAACCCCCAAAGATTCTGCGTCCTAGTTAATAGTGCTTATAAGTTTTAAATGACCATGGAAGCCCTATGCAACACGAAAGAGGAGTGCACCAGATGTGTTCATGCTAGGTTATGTTATCAAATTTACTGTAGTAACATTAACAGTATTTTGGCTTGTGCAATTATACTTCTCAGACTGAGCTTTTACTTAGAGTAGGATAGTTGTAGATTATTTCATCTCAATTCTAGGACAAACATCTTCCGTAGTACAATTCTGATCATATGTTCATCTAAAACTGAATATCATGTGTTGAAAACCAGTTCTTGATTTACTGAAAAGTGATTTTATGCTTTAAATCAAACTTCCCCGTGTTAAAAATGGATAACATTGAATGGATATAAATTATCTCTTTACGTATACTCCTCACAGAAAAGAAAAAAGAAAAACAATTCTGTGTGAAGAGTTTTACGTTGCAAACTGAATATATGCCACTCTTCTTTTTTTAGTTTCTGACTTTTAATGTTCTTCTCTTTGAACAGATATTTTTCTATCAAGGAAGGTTCATATTTGGGCCAGACGCAAGATCCCTAGCACTGACCATATTTCTCATAGTGGCCCCTGTCTCAGTTTTCTGTGTCTTTGTTGCTAGAAAGCTGATGGATGATTTTCCAAATCACCTCGGGATATTGATTATGGTTGTAGTTGTTGTGTTCACATTCTATGTAAGTTCTCTCCCTAGTTTTCATTGATTGTAACATCCCCATCACCAAGATTTAGCGTTCTAGGGAACTAGCTTACCAACAGTTTATGATTGCAATTGCAGAGAATACAATAGCTGTATAAGGTTGTCTTTATTATTACTGGAAACAAAATTCTGATTAATATATAACTCATTAATTTGATGTTAACTTGGGAAAATTCCAAGTAGTAGAAAATCAATGATCTCAAAATTGATCTGATATTAACTGGGGCACTGCATATCAAGGAGGTAAGTTTGGTTTGGTTTGGTTGTGCCAATAGACTTCCATTCGACTATTAAATGGTTGTCGTTGCACTGGAAAAGAATGACAACCTTACAGCATAACCTTTGCAAGGTTTCTTCCAATTTGCATTGCTAAGAGTTCCACATTTTGAATCTTACAGGTTTTAGTTCTACTCCTTCTCACATCTGGAAGGGATCCGGGAATAATTCCTCGTAATGCACACCCTCCAGAACCAGAAGGTTATGATGGTACTGTTGAAGGTGGTGGACAAACTCCTCAATTACGTTTGCCCCGCATTAAAGAAGTTGAAGTTAATGGCATTACCGTGAAGATTAAATACTGTGACACCTGCATGCTTTACAGACCTCCCCGTTGTTCTCACTGCTCAATCTGCAATAACTGCGTTGAAAGATTTGACCATCACTGCCCTTGGGTAGGGCAATGCATTGGGCTGGTAATAATTTCTTAACTTTTTAATATATTTTTTAGTTGGTACTACCGCATTAGTAACTGATATGCTCTCTTTTCAGTTAACTTTTCATTGCTTGATGTATCTGATGAACTATTGCATATACTCTGCTATGAAGTGGTATAAGACATATTTATCATAATCACATTCTTTTTTTCTGCTGGAAAACCACAAAAAAATACCAAGGAGAGACTAATTCTAGTAGCACATCTTATTATAAAAAACTTTATTTACTAGTGTTAAGATTTAAGTAGTTTAATTCAAGTTCTAAAATATTTCTATTTTTAAAAGAAGACAATCTTTTGTTCCTTCTTTTCTATAATTTTTTTTTATTTTATAAATTTCAACATTTTCTAATTTGGCAAAAAATAAAATCATTAAATTCACTATTAAATAAATTAGAACAAGGCTCTATTAGCTTCCTCTTGAGTCGCCTCTACTCTGGTAAAATTGTCTATTAATGTTCTTTATAGGGAGGTTTCTTCTCGATTAAAGTTTGCACTTGTTCACTCCAGATGCAATTTTACAGTTGACTATCATTCTTGCTACTGACTTAAACACGACACACACTTTTGTGCTTCTTTTTCTGCTAACATTATTTTGTTTGTGATATTGTTTATAGTTCTTCCAAATATTAATAAACCAAACTCATAAATCAATTTGGTGGTTTAGTTTTTAAAATCAAATTACTTCTTTGGTTAAACCTTGCAAAGCAACGATCACAAACTAAGCAAATCATCAATAGATTGCTTTACATTGCACAGATTTCTAAAACTTTTGGGTCTTTTATTGCAGAGAAACTACCGTTTTTTCTTCATGTTTGTCTTCTCTACAACACTTCTTTGCATATATGTTTTGGGTTTCTGCTGTGTCTACATTAAGAGAATCAAGGATCAAGAAGAAACCACCGTATGGAAAGCAATGATCAAAACACCGGCCTCCATTGTTCTGATAGTATACACTTTTATATCAGTGTGGTTTGTTGGAGGTCTTACTGCTTTTCATCTATACCTCATCAGTACTAATCAGGTATGATCATGGATTTTTTTTGTATGTTTCCCTTTGTTTATCTAAGGTAGTTTGGATTTTGATGTGAACTACGGGTGACATCTACTTTCTGGGTACTGCAGACTACTTATGAGAATTTTAGATACCGATATGATTGGCGTGCCAATCCCTACAACAGAGGAGTGATGCAGAATTTCAAGGAGATATTTTGTACTAGTATTCCTCCATCCAAGAACAATTTCCGTGCAAAGGTGCCCAGGGAACCCAAGATGCCAACTCGGTCTGCAGGTGGGGGTTTTGTGAGTCCAAACATGGGGAAGGCTGTGGAGGACATAGAAATGGGCAGGAAAGCGGTTTGGAGTGAAGGGGATAATGAAGGACAACTTAGCGACAACGATGGCCTGAACATTAAAGATGGTGTGTTGGGCCAAATGTCTCCTGAGATGAGAACTACGGTAGATGAGGCTGATCGTGCGGGAATACATCCTAGAGGATCAAGCTGGGGAAGGAAAAGTGGAAGCTGGGAGATGTCACCTGAAGTTCTTGCTTTGGCATCAAGAATGGGAGAAGCTAATCGAACAGGTGGGAGTAGCAGACCAACAGATCAAAAGTTGTGATTAACAGATAGTATGAAACTGGATTGGATAGATTAGTGTTTCTTGGAGGTGTATGGTATGTGATCATTCAATGTTGTGTATTATCGGGTGTGATGATGTTGTTTTAGGAAGTGAACTGTTGTGTGATATGAGCGGTGCTTTTCATTCCTAAACTTGTATTGTATGTGTGGAATAGTTAGAGTGTAATACAGTAGCTCTCATATGGGTTTTGTTATGTTCATGGTAGGTGATGAATGTCTTGCTATCTTAGTTTACCAGCAGGCTTGCACTTACATTTATTCTTTGTGCTTAAACAATGTGCATCTCAGTTTGTCCCATATAATATAATACCTTGTACCAACAGTTTTTATTTTACCACGAAGAATGTGTCAAAACATTTCTTTAAGGTAATTTTACATGCCAAATGCCCTATTTTGTAAAGGCTGGGTCTACTTTCCTTGCTTTTGTTGCACTTTTCTATTTGAATAGTTTTATAAAATGACAATTATTTTGGATTATTTATTTTTAGTAAAGACGATAAATAAAGTGGTTAGGAAGGAGTGGTTGTAAACTATTTATTGTATGTTGAATGAAAAAGTATTATTTTTGACGGATGTAATAAAAATACCTACAACATTCTTATTATTGTTTTGTGATCAATTTAGGCATTCCATCTTTATTTTTTGTTAACTATTTGAATAATAAGTACTAATAAATTATTTAGGTCTAAATAGAAGTGAGCATACGTGGAAATTAGGAATCCTTGTAGAATGACAACAAATCAAACTTTATTCGTAGTTACGTTGGCCTTCTCTAACAAAGTAATTAAGTGTATTAATTTGAAATACTTGTTTAATCCGTGAAGTATCCATGGAGGAATTACTTGTGGAGATTCTGAGCACAAGACATTAATCTCTCGACCTTACATTAATCACTCAACCTTATTTTAAGAAGCAGCATCTCAATCATGCTAAGAACCAACCCAGTCCAAAAATTATTTTTTGTCAAGTTTGTCCCTAACTGTCAATTATGATCTTGTTCTTTATCCTTGGTTCAACTTGTTGTTAAGGATATCCGTATATTTGATTGCCCTCCAAATCCAGCAAATGGTATAAAAGTCTATTGTAGTTGTGATGGCTTGTTTCTAATTGGCATTTGGGGTGAACTTCATGTCGAACAACCTTCAATATTAGTAATATGGAATCCCTCCGCTAAAGGATCAATAGTACTTTCCCATTCACAATTTCCAATAGAGATGGATTGTGATTATGATTATGATCATGATAGTGATGTGGGCTCTGCTTACGGATTGGCATATGACTTTATCAATGATGCCTATAAAATCTTTAGGATTGACATGTATGCCGGATATGAAATTCTCGCACTGAAAAATGGTTCTTGGAGGATAATCGATAAAACCTCAGTAAACAGGACAAATAGTTGTATGTTGTCTGGTGGGCATTTTTTGGCATTTGTACATCGAGCACTTCATTGGCTTGGTTTCTTATCAAGAAAGTTCTGTCTAGCTTCATTTAATATTTCAGATGAAATGTTCGAAGAGATACCATTGTCAGAAATAGTGTGCTCACAAATTCATCTCAAGATTAAAATTGATGTTGATGTTTATTATAAAGTCATGGTTTAGTTGTAATAAACTTAGGGGAAGTTAGAGGGGGAAGTTAGAGGAGCTTCCCCTAAGTTATTAGGGAGGAGATTTTGTCATTAGGAGGAGATTCGTAGAGGAAGTTAATTAGAGGAGCACAAAGTGTTTTACTCAGAATTATTTTGTGTCTATACATTAATTATTGTTTTGTCATCAGATTATGAGTGGTTAAAAGTTCTTTATCTGGTGTTGTGGCCTTAGTATGAACATACTAATTTATATATAGATTGTTTTTGCAGTATCCATCATTACGTTTTATTATCTTAACCTTATAATGACGATTCTATTGATTGGCCACCAATGAGGATAAATGAATAATTTTTGGAGGAACTCGAGAGACGGAGACTAAAAATAGAACATGGGTAAAGCAAGTAGGGCTCGTCTGCGGATGAATTAGCGGCTAGAACGAAGACTTACCTAGATCGCCCTATTCGAGTCACATACAAGAAAATAAATCAAAGGTATTCGAATTAGTTCGACTATCTCCGCTAACGATATAGTTAGAAGGCTAATTCGGATAGACGATTAGAGTTGAGAGAGCCTATGACCATAATATCAACCATTAATTCAGCAAATCGGTAGAGCCATAATAATGCCTAAACAATATATATAAAGTATGATGTGAGATCATACTTCCTAAACTCCAAATCTTATTTCTTTATTAGTATTAGCATAAATAAACAAATACAACTCTTAAATTGGACAACACTTATTGCAATAATTATGGTAGAAATAGTTGTGAAATTGTCAGTGCTAAGTCCATGTGGAATTCGACATCTGATTGCTTACAATCGTTATATTACTTATGATCGCGTACATTTGCGAGTGTGTTGGAAGACAACAACTCTCTTGGGACTTTGTTGTAAGTCTTTTCTAGGTCGATGAATATCATGTGTAAGTCCTCTCTCTCTATATTGTTTCACTAGTTTACTTACTAGATGAATGACTTTTATAATTGAACATCTTGGCATGAATCTAAACTGGTTCACAAAAAATTTTACACCCCTCCTCACTCTCATCTCTATCATCATCTCTCAAACTTCATAGTGTAGCTTAGCAGCTTAATATCCTATAGTTGTTGCAAGTTGAATGTCGTCCTTGTTCTTGTACAACGAAATCATTGTACTCCACCTCAATTCTTCAGATATTTTGGCCGTCTTAAAAATGACATTAAACAACCCATTTTGCCACTCTATACTTACTCTGCCTGTGCTCTTTCAAAGTTTCACTAGAATCTCGTCCGGCCTTGTTGCTTTTCCCTTGTGCATCCTACGAATAGCACCTTCAACCTCCTCAACCTTTATACAAAGTGTTGCCTCTCTAAATGCTCCAAATCTCAAAGCATGATGCATGTCTTCCTTTTTGTTCAACAATTTATGAAAGTATGATTATCATTTTCGTTTAATGAATGTCTCCTCCACCAATACTTTTCGGTCCTTATGCACTTCACTTTGTACAGGTCACGGACCCTCATTTCTCTCGCCTTGGTTAGTTGTACAACTTCTAATTCCCGCCTTGCACTCTAATTCAACATATAAGCGTTCAAAAGCCGCTATTTTTGCAAACCATATTTAAATAAAGTACATTCAATTTCTAAATATTATTTGCAAAAAATATGTCAAACACAACTTCAATATTGAAAATTCTAAATAATGTAAATATTTTTATTTTATTTTCATGGTCAAACACCCGCCTAATATTATTTTGAAAAAATCTTATTTTCAAATAATATTTTAGACTTCTATTATCAGAACGTTATAGTCTAATTACAGAACTCCAAATACCATTAGTAGTTTTTATATTAATATTTAAGAATTTATTTTAATATTTCATAAATTTATTATTCTTACATTTAAAATACGTTGGAACAAAAAATCGGCAGCTAAGTATAAAGTTTTAGAAAAAAGAAGCTTTCTAATTGAGGAGCTTTGCCCAATTGGGTATTTCCTTTCATCTATAATACGCCGGGTATATGCAGTTTTAGCTAAAAAAAAATAAATAGAAAAAAAGGAGTTTCCACTAACATAGCGCAGAGCGCCAAAAGAAATATTCAAGAACTCCGTCGTCATCAATGGCGGACGGTAAACAGATTGCTTCCGATGAACATGTCCGTCCAGTAACAGAAGCACCAATCGTCCCTGCAATAAACAATTCAGGAATTCATTCATCAATGGCGGCCGGGGACCAGATTTCTTCCAATGAACTAGTCCTCCAAATATCCCAAGAACCAATCGTCCCTGCAATAAGAAATTCAAGAACTCACTCGTCAATGGCGCCCGGTGAACAGATTGCCGGTGAACCAATCGTCCCTGCGATAGAACCAGGAAAATGCGGTGCATGCATCAATCACAAGAAGAGAATGCATTGTCAGGGGTGTCCATTTACACCCCTTTTCCCTATGAACAAGAGGTATATAGGAGCTCGGAGAATGGAGAGAGTTGTTCTCGAATATGCAGATCCAATAGCAGCAGAGAATGAGTTCAACAGACTCGTCGAAGAAAAACGGCTCATAAACTATGGAGTACTTAGAGTTCAAGAAGAAAAGTTGGCCTATAAAGAACAAATGCTGGTGGGCAATAGAGTGACTGAACATATGGTAAAATCGAGTGAACATATGATGAAGCTGAACAATTTTCTGATGAGGTACGTTTTCCGTGTAAAAGAAAAAGAAAAATAGAGTACCTGTAACTGATTTGATGTTTAATGGAAATTTGATGAAATGGTGTTTTGCCTGTTACTCTTAAGTTCTGGGTTTTAATATTTTGAGTACGTGTAACTGATCTGATGATATGGTGTTTTGCCTCATATTGCAGTTCTTGCCGTTGTTGATATTCTCATTAGAGTAATTATTTACGTTCCATTTTGAGTACAAATAGCAGCGTAGAAAAAAAAAAACAGAGTACGATATTGCAATTCTTAGATATTTTTCAGTCGTAAACTTTTTACTTCAAACAGAAATTGAATGAACAGGGGGCAGTTTTTGAATTGAATTTGATGTGACATTACATAATCCTGATAGTAAAAATATTGTTCTTGATCCATCAAACTTTCACTCTTTACAGATTGATTCTTTAAAAAAACTGCATTTTTTTGTTTTAATGTCAATGCCTATTCTTTATCCTCAGCCGAAATCCACAAACAGGCAATGGAGGTGGAGTGTCTGATCTTTACAATTTTCAAATTGGAGGGGGGCCATCGGTTAATGTGTCAGACTACAATATTGACGCTCCCCTAGAAAATACCAACATGCAAATGGCAAGAACTGGTGCCACTGGAACTGATCTGTATAATATCCAAACCGGACTGCATATAGGAGCATCGAATTCGGGACTCTCTGGTACACTTTCTGGCCCTCGGGCTCCGTTCAGCAATATGCTAACTGCACAACATATAGGACCATCAAATACGGGACTTTCTAGCCCTCAAGCTCCGTTCAGCAATACGCAAATTGCATCAAATGTGGGTCTCTCTGATATACTTTATGGCGCTCAAGCTCTGTTTGGCGACATGCGAGCATCAAATGTGGAACTTTCTGATATACTTTCGAGCCCTCAAGCTCCCTTCAGCAATACGCAAACTGCTACGGGACTCTCTGGTATACTTTCTAGACCTCAAGTTCCGTTCAGCAATACGCAAACTGCTACGGGACCCTCTGAAATACTTCCTAGCACTGAAGGTCTATTCAACAACACACAAACTGGACAAGCATCTCGGAGCATGGAATAGTGAATATCTGGTACACTTAGTCCATAATGGACAGCTAATTGAGCTAAATTTCAAGATGTATTGAGGATATAAGAACAGCATTTCTTCATTTTTTTATTTGTTTCCTGTGAGATTACATAGAGACAACTTTATACAGCTATTGTGTTCTCTGCATCTGCAATAATAAACTACTTGTAAGCTTGTTCCCTAGAACACTAAATCTTGGTGATGAGGATGTTACAATCAATGAAAACTAGGGAGAGAACTTACATAGAATGAGAACACAACGACTACAACCATAATTAATATCCCCAGGTGATTTGAAAAATCATCCATCAGCTCTCTAGCAACAAAGACACAGAAAACTGAGACAGGGGCCACTATCAGAAATATGGTCAGTGGCTAGGATCTTGCGTCTGGCCCAAATATATTCTGTTTGCAACATAAAATTCTTCTCCCGAAAATGTTTCTTTTTTCTTTTTTGTAAGGAGTATACATAAAGAGATAACTTATACACAGGAAGTTTGATGTAAAGCATAAATCACTTTTTCAGTAAATCAAGAACTGATTCTCCAACACATGAACAGCTGGAAAAGATATTCAGTTTTAGATGATCATATGATCAGGATTGGGACTATCAAAGACGTTTGTCCTAGAATTGAGACAAAATAATCTACAACTGTCCTAGACTACTCTAAGTAAAACCTCATTCTGAGAAGTATAATTGCACAAGCCAAAATCTTCGGGGACTTTTTTAAGGAAGCTAATCTTCGGGGACTTTTTTAAGGAAGCTGTATGTTTAATTCTTGGGTCAATTTAACCCAGGGTGATGATTTTAGTTTGTTATGATATATCAAGTATGATCAACAGACACAAGTATAGTTCATAGTAGTCCTAATAATGACAACAAACAAACGTAAGTACTGGTAAAATATTGAAGCAAAAAAAAGAAGAAAAGATTGAAGCTTTAACAGGTAGTACAGCAATAGAAAATAATGAGCTAAAGCCAAAGAGTAGGGATATACTGACATTGATTCCTTTCCATGACTGGTAAATCCGCAAATCATCTGACCCATTCATGGATCCAGATAATGGATCGGGGCGTTTTGGAGGAGGAACCACATACATCTCTCGGGATTACTCTCTATTGTGGCCCAATGAATCGAGTCTCCAGCAGCAGAGAATCAAGTACAAACTTTGATAATGCAAAAGATAAATAAGTAAGCACTCAAATGAGCAAAGTGAGAGCTATCATATGAGACTTCCCAACGATGAAATTTGAAGGCAAAAAGGTCAGATTCCGGTGAAGCGAGGAGTAGAGTTTTGGTTAAATGGGCCGACAAGGCATGAGTGTAAGGGGAGTGTAAAAGGAGAACCAAGGGTAAAGCACCCGCTCATATCACACAAAAATCCACTTCCTAAAGCCAATAACATCTTCACACCCGTCAACACAAGTCCCAGATAATACACAACACTGAACGACCACACACCATACACCTCCAAGAACCACTAATCTATTCAATCCAGTTTCATCAGGATTCCTTTTCTTAATACCTTCCTTATCTCTCCTAAGGGTTCATTGGATGTATGTATGTTTTCTTCTTCCTTTCTCTGTACTTTTTTCCCTAGCTAGATACTGCCTCTATCTCAATTTATGTGTTTCATTTTCCTTTTTAGTATGATTCAAAAAGAACGTCAATTTATATAGTGTAACTTTTCAATTCCAACATTTTCATGGCAGCGTTTAAGACTAAAAAGTGCAAAATTCAAAGGACATTTTGGTACACAATACACATCTTTAGTTTAAAACTACAAGATTCAAAAGTCTCCTTTACTTTCTTAAACTCAGTGCCAGTCAAACTAAGACACATAAAAGTAACGGATGGAGTATTATTTTTCTGAAAAGGTAGCAGAATGTTCCACTGTTTTTTAAGTGCAACTGATCACTTACCCACGACTCTTTGCTCAACATGATAGTTGATATAGTTGCACTGACTCATTCGAGGCATGGCATGCCAGAAGAAGATAATTCTGAGGCTGTACCATCCATGCAAATCTCATGAACAAAGCAGAATACACACACATTGCTGCAATACGTCGAAGGAAGAGAAGGGTGAGGGTGGGTCTATATATTTCAAGTCAACGACTCAATGCCCATTTAAGTACAAATTTTCTATCTGAGGTCATGTTGCCTGATATCATCTCTGGTGGTTTTTGTGTGTCGACCAGTCCCTACAAAGTACCATCAACAAAACTCAGTAAAAAGAGTTAATTAAGAGCCAATAACAGAATGTAAATTTTGTAATAGATAGGCATACAGCAAGGACAAATTCCCAGTTGGCTAAAGGATCCCAAAAATGAGTTGTTTTAGGGCCAACAGGGCTGTTCAAAAATGCCTAGAATGCAGCCATTTCTGACAAGCTATATAAAATATCCTGCAATTGTTAAACAAACTTAGGTATATGAGCAACAATTGAGACATAAGCATATGACAAAAGTTAGCAATTAAATTGAGTTTTGCCAGAACTGTTAAAAAATGAAATATCCTGTTAATAATTGGACGTCGTCCAATATAGCAGCAGGCAGCAGCCAAGATAACATATAGCATTGAAAAAGGGGAAAGCTAAACATATATACTTTTCTGTGATTGCCAGGAATTAACAAGAAACACTGTGCAAAATCACCACAAGAGCATCTGAGCAAGTTGGGTCAGTGCAAGACCACAGTGGACAGAAAATTTCATTTTACCAAGAACGAGATTGCAAAAGAGGTTCGAAGCAGTTAGAATATCAGGGAGGAACTTTCAAATTTCTACCACTAACGACTAAGCAATCATTTAAATGCAACAACAACAACATACCCAGTGTAGTCCCACAAAGTGGGGTCTAGAGAAGGTAGAGTGTACGCAGACCTTACCTCTACGGCCCTACCTCAAAGGTGAGGTAGAGAGGTTGTCTCCGATAGACCCCAAGCTCAAGAGTATCAATCTTTTAGATGCAACAACTAAAAATCTAAAGAGTCATGCCTTTTGTAACCTTCAATCTTGTTCAAATAAATAAAGAGAAAAGCTGAATATGGTGGTATTTGCATTTCCTACAGAATCGTTCCAACCACAATTTACAACCCACTACATTTCAAATGATTTATCACTTTGCGCAATCCTCAACTTGTAATAAAAGCAACCAAAACCAAAAAGATGCTTTAGTTATAGGCATGAATTACTCATACTTCTAATGGTTTCACATCATCGTACCCCTAAATTCTCTTACTCACAATCACATGTGTTTATTCCGATGTTCTGGTTTGAACACAGGACACAACTATTTAAGAGAGAGGCAATGAAATAACAATAACGGTATAGAGCTATTTATGTAAAAGAGAAGAGGCTACAAACTTCCTAATGATTTTTTATGCAATTTCTTTCTTGGAAGCTAGATTGATTTGTGGAGTGTTATACGGAAAATGCAAATAAAGATCTTAGTTTGTCACAAGGGTGAATATCTTGCATGTAATTAGTATGCTCTTTCACCATCTCATCTGGCACGTAGCACAATCATTTGAATCCCTTCCCCATTAAGATCACCACCCAATTAAAACCACCTCCGTGACCACTAACCTCCATCTTCAACTCTAGTAATGGACTAAAATCCAATCCACCACGAATAAACCACCAACCAAAGAAGGTCCAAAGTACAAGCTTCAACAAAAATAAACACAGATAGTGAACAAGCACCATTTTAACTAAGCCAATAAGCACGGACTTAACACACAAAAGAAGCAGAATAATACTATCTCTTCCACTCCATATACACTAAAAACCATTGAGGGAAAAACTCACAAATTCTCAATCACAATAAAATTTTATTAATTCAAATCTCCACATGTCACTAGCTATTTCCACCTATCAATCGATTAATAAACTTAGCCTCAATCCTAAACTATTCAGCATCTGCAGTATAAATCCTCTATATCCATTACACTATATCTGCAGGGGCAGAGCTATGTACACCAAAGGGTGGTCAGTTGGTCACCTTTTTCCTGAAAACTACTGCATATATAGGTCAACTCCTAAACCTAGGGACTGAGCTAGAGCTTTGCCTATGGGTTCGGCAAAACCCAATAGTTTTGGATCAAACCATGTATTTGTGTTTAAAAATCTACTTAATATGTATAAATAATTTATCAAGAACCCGATAAATTGCTATTGCATAAACTCAAATTAACACCCTTAGCGAAATTCCCCAAATTTGCAACTAATAAACAGAAAAATCAAAACTCAAGCAAACAAAAAGCCCTTCCCCTCCCCCACCCCCACCCCCACCCCCAATCCAGGATGCTGTGGAAAATGCTGTTACTTCAATGGGGTGATTTTTTTTTGCTAATTAACCAATTAATGTTCGGTTTAAAATTCATAAAGATAATATTCGAACAATAAAGATTAAATCTTTCTCTCGAAGGGATGATCAAAAACAAGAAATGCAGAAATCAGATTTAAAAATCCATGTGAAACTGTAAAAAAAAAAAAAATCAAATATCCTTTATTAGCAGCAAATTAATTTTACATCAAAATTTACAGTAAAAATCGTACCTGAATGAGAGATTTGAAACTGAGGGATTCTTCAAACAGTGGCTTCTGTTGGCAATTGTGTATAAATTGGTGGTACTCTAGTTGGTGGGGGTAGTCAAAAGGCAGGGAGAGAATATTTTTGGGTTAATAGCAATTTGGGTCCCTTAATTATAATAATTTGGATCAACTACCGAAGAGACATACCTCCCTAGCATATTTACTAACTCTTTATTATTTTATTTTAATTATTTAATAAATCACATGTTAATACTTAGATACATCACCCCACGACGTGATACATCGTCTCACCTCATGATACATCACCTCGTCTGGGATACATCCCATCCGATGTATCAAAGATAATTATCCAGAGATGAGACGATGTATTATGAGGTGAGACGATGTATCATGCCTTGAGACGATGTATCCAAGCGAAAAGCGATGTATCTAAGCAAAGTGAAATGGAAAAAAGAATAATAAGCTCTCAAAAATATGTGTTTTAGGTAAGTTATACAAATAATTTTCAATTTTAATTCTTATGATATTTAACCTTCAGTTAGTGTACTTTTGATCTAATTAATTATTAATATTAACAAATTGGATATAGAGAGTCTGTCCCTAATATATATTTTAAGTTGTTAATTACTTATTATAATTTATAGTATAATTTACGCAATTTCCAAATGTTATCTTCTTTTTTTTCTACTTTTCATTCTCGTCTTTTTTTCTCTTTGGTTGTTCTGTCACTTTTCCACATTAGAGAATAACTCATAGTCAATTTAAGTGTTAATTCTTGTGATTATATTATTTTTTATGTAATATATATTATTTTTTAGTTTTAATTTATGCGACACACATAAAATTTTGAGAGCCAACTAAAGGTTTTTAGATATTTAAGTTATTGATTATTGTGATTTATAATAATTTTTATATTATTTTCACATAATATATGTTACTTCCTTTATTTCAATTTATGTACTGTAAATGAAATTTTGAGAGTTGAATAATTTTTTTATATATATATTTTAAAGTGTTAATTGTAATTATCGTGATTAATACTTTTTATTTAATTTCTAAATATATAAATTATTTTAAAAAATAATAATAATTTAATGAATAACTAAATTACCCTTAAATACAATTCTAATGGCTAGAAGCAGACATGTCATCCAAGACGTGTCTGCTTCTAGCCTCTTATATATAGTAATAATTTTTAGGATTATTCATTGTTTCATCATTTAATTATTCATGTATTATATAAAATTTGTGCAATTACTCCTTATTTAATAGTAATATACTTCTAAAAGTAGTTCCAAATATAACCTATTTCGAACATAGAGGGACCAAAATCACATTTTTTAATTAATTAAAAATTAAATATATTGAGTCATATATCACAAAGTTCAAATTAAATTTATCAATAATTAAATGATTAAAAAGTGTTAATTTTCCCAATAATTTTTGTAGAGTAGGGGTATTAGATGCTATTGGGAATATTATTGTGGTCTTCCAATCACTTGATGATACGTTGAATCACATTTCATCTAATTCAATTTGACTCATCAAGAAATTTAAGAAATTAACTATGCAGAGAAAAAAAAATTAAAAAGAATTTCATATATAAACCAAAAAAACTAAAAAGAATTTGAATTTCATATATAAACCAACTATATCTAAACTACCAAAATTATCATTTTAAACGAGAGATATTGAGAGTTTCATGTGTTTTTTAGTTTAAATGAATGTTGGTGAACGTCTCAGCAAGTCATGTCATTACGGATAAAAAATAAGATGCTAAAACTAAATAATTTCAACATTTTAGTTACTCTTTTATTACAACAACTATGGTTCAATCTCAAGCCAGCGGAGTTGGCTATATGAATTGTTACATTTCATGGCGTTTTCATGACGTTCTAGCTAACATTAGACCTACAGTAAAATACAACTTAAGTCTTATTGTTTGTAGGAAATTAACCAGGGTGAAATTTAAGATAATTTTTTTATCTATGTTTTAATTTATAATTATTAATCCTTAATTTGTATGACCATATTTTGTAAGAAAGAAAATATCTTATCTCTTCTAATTGATTGTATTATACCTATTACATTATTTAAAGATTGTGTTATTAAGAATAAATATTTATGATTGGCATTTTTGCATTTGGTTGAAATTTTGATAGTTTCATCAATTCAAGTAAATAAGTTTATCCTAAACAAAGTCATTTAATTATTCTATTTTTTTATATATTAAGGTTAGTAGTCTATTGTTCCGATAGGACATTTGTTAGATATGTGTTTTGTACAACTAACACTTAATTGGATGCTGAGCATTTTCACCAATGCATGTCTGCGAGGATGTCCTACAACTCCTTAATTCTGTTATTTCTAGATTGTCTGAACGACTCATCATTATTTTCCTTCCAAAGTTTATCCAAGTTAGCTAATTCTTTCCTTATTGTTGTTCACTTATTTGCCCAGCTCAGCTTTTGATTTGATTGCTTATTTTATCATATAGTTTGCTGTTAAATTATTTTCTAACTTGATCTTTCAATGGACAGTTTTTCCAGTCACCTCATGCTTCACTCATAAAGCAGTTCGTGAGTTATGTGAATCAATATATAATGTTGATGCCTAAAGTAAGTACCATCCATGTTATTTCCCTTTCAGTTGTCGTGCGCCATTTTCATCTCTTTGCTCATTTGGTTAGTGTTATTGTTTTAGGTTTTACATTTATCCATGGATAAATACCTTCAAGGCTTGTTTCTTCTTGCCAATGACCCTGCTTCAGAAGTGCAAAAGTTGGTAAGGAACTGTTGTAATATCTAATTTGTATGTTTGCTCTCATCTCTCCTCATCGATGCCAAGTTTGCTTTTGTTGTAATTTCTCTGTCTTAGTACTAGATGTTGAGTTCAATGAAAAAAATGAAAGGGAAATGGAGGGTGAGAGGGTGTAACTTTTCAATTGAAGAGTTGCACCTTTCTAAATTATTGTGACCTTTCCGAATCAGTGCATCTCTCTAAAGAGTCGCATCCTTTCTGAACCATTGTTTCTCTTTATGAAGCAACACTTTGTTGGTTATATATACCTATTGATCCCTCAAATATTCCTTACGAATTTTTTGATTTTCTACTCTTCTTCTTCATCTTGCACTTCATAAAATTCTTGTGTGGTTTACTGTTGTCGCGTGAGTTCGATGTTACAAGTGTTTGAGGTATCGCTATATTGATGACTAAATCGTTCTATCCTGGGAGAATATATTCCAACACCTCGAGTACATAGAGGAAAATAATTTTCGTACTATTTGCTACTGACATACTATTTTGCTATTTTACTTTCTATTTTATTTTTAATACAAATTAGATAACACTAGACTACAAGTACTTTGTAGTTCCTGCTTGCTGGGTGGTGTGACTTATGCTTACGAGCCGCATGTTTAGAGTAAAGTGATGCACATAATAGAATATACCATTAATATCATTCAATTTACAGTTATTTATGACATAGTCAGCAAGTCCTTTGCCTTATTGTTTAAAGTGTATTTTTTGTGTATCAATATCAATATAAACATAATTTTCATTTTTGATATTAATGATAAAATTTTGTTCACTATATTTAATTTTATTCTTAATTATTAGTATGATGGTCAGTGATCATATTCCTCGATCTTTAAGTACACTTTTTATTTTTAAAATTTTACGTTATTTTTTTAAAATATGTACTTAATAATACAATTACACATAATAATTTATTTTTTATATATATTTATTATTAATTAATACGACATATACGTGCAAAGCACATATATTATACTAGTTTATTTAATGTCGTATGAAAAAGTATTATTTTTGAAGACCGTAATAAAAATACCTATAACATTCTTACTATTGTTTCGTACGTAGCCGTCGATCAATTTAGGCATTGCATCATTATTTTTTGTTAACTATTTGAATAATAAGTAATAAATTATTTAGTTTTAAATAAAAGTGAGCATACGGGAAATTAGGAATCCTTTTACAATGACAAAAAAAAAGTAGTCCAATCCTACTTGGAATCGAACTTTATTCATACAAGGAGAGTCTACTAGTTACGTATAGAAAATCACTATATCTATAGGAGCTAGCGGTTGTTACGTTGACCTTCTCTAATTGGGGCCGTATAAATTTTCTCCTTCGTATATCTTCTCTAAGAATAAAAGATTGACGTGTGACTATCCATGGAAGAATTACTTGTGGAGATTCTGAGCAAGCTACCTGTGAAGTCACTTGTTCGTTTTAAGTGTGTCTCAAAATTCTGGAAGACATTAATCTCTCAATCTTATCTTAAGAAGAAGCATCTCAATCATGTTAAGAACCAACTCAGTTCCCAAAAATTGCTTTTTGTCAAGTTTACCCCTAACCGTCAATTCTGGTCTTTCTGGTCTTCTTCTTTATCCTTGGTTCAACTTGCTGTTCAGAATATCCGTATATTTGATTGTCCTCCAAATTCTAATCCATCAAATGGTATAAAAGTCTATTGTAGTTGTGATGGCTTGTTTCTAATCGGCATTTGGAGTATACCTCATGTTCAACAACCTTCAATATTAGTGATATGGAACCCCTCCACTAAAGAATCAATAGCACTTCCCCATTCACAATTCCCAATACAGATGGATGATGATTATGTTGATGATGGTGATTATGATCATGATGATGATGTGGGATCGGCTTACGGATTGGCATATGACTCTATCAATGATGACTATAAAATCTTTAGGATTGACATGTATCTCGGTTATGAAATTTTCGCATTCAAAAATGGTTTTTGGAGAATAATCGATAAAACCTCATGTAGGAAAGATAGTTTTATGTTGACTGGTGGGGATTTTTTGGCATTTGTACATGGAGCATTTCATTGGCTTGGTTTCTTATCAAGAAAGTTCTGTCTAGCTTCATTTAATATTTCAGATGAGATGTTCGGAGAGATACCACTTCCCGAGATTGTGTGCTCGCAAATTCATTTCGACATCATAGTGGATGTTGATGTGGGCGTATCAGTGTTGGGAGGAATGCTTGGTGTTTATTATAAGGATGAAAATTATTTTAATTTATGGGTTATGAAAAAGTACGGTGTTAAAGATTCTTGGATGAAATTGTTCACTATACCAAGTACAGGAGTTTATAGCATCATACCAAAATATATGTTTTCAGATAATGAAGTGTTACTCTGCTTTCGCTTTGATTGGGTAACAACACGATTTGTATATAGGATAATATGTGGTGGATCATTTGGATTAAGTGATCGAATGTGGCCTCTAGATTATGATGATATTGGTGCAGTTACCATTGATGAGGATGGTCTTGTTTATACGGAAACTCTCATCTCTCCGGAACTGGGTCATTAAATGGTCTGAATAACAATTATGGCTCTCGTTACTTTCTAGTATGTGATTATTTGCTTAGGTAAGATGGACATACCCTTTTTTCTCTCTCCATGTTACAACCTGGTTTTATCTACTGCTTGAGAATTTTTTTATTTCAAAATTGATTTATCAACTTTTTGATTTTAAATTCTTTACCCTGATGTACATGTGCATGTCTCTTTTACCTGCTATTTGCTTCTTAGCTAAAGTTGTCTATATAAAAGTTCCTTCTCGGTTAAAGCTAAGTTTACACTGTAAGAATTTCTATAGACTAAAATAAATATGCATGACTAGCTGCAGTGGAATTTAATGTTATGGTGATCAAATGCTAGTATTATCGTAAATCTGAAATAGAACAAAAAAGAGAGAAATAATAGTGGGAATTTTCAAGACTGTGTCGGGTGAAACTGTACTAGTCTGATTTGATGGAAACAATACTAGTCTGATTTGATGGAAACACGTGTTTTTATACCTAGTCTGATTTGATGGAAACACGTGTTTTTATAACCAGTCAGTCCTGGAACCTAAAAACACATGTTTTTATAACCAGTCAATCCTGGAACCCCACAATTAGTAGACTTCTTTAGTCATTATCAAAGGATAAGTCATCTTAGAATCCAACCTCATCTAAGAACCTTCTCAAATATTATCACCAAATAATACATATAAAAAATAATTATATAATTTAATATATATAAATATAAAATCAATTAGTAATGTTTACGTACACTCCAAAATGCAATCTCCTCTCTTGATCATAGTGACCCAAATAGGCCACACTTCTTAACTTCTCTTTCTTCGTCTCCAAATATCAACAAGTCCCCGGTTTAGTTGTTTTAATCACGTTACTTCTTTGATTAAACCTTGCGAAAAAAAACAATCACAGACTAAGCAAACCATGAGGAGAGAAATTTAAAGAAAAAATGAAATTTTAAAATATAGCCTTACTGACTTGACCTCCTTTAATGTCTCGTGGAAGACGAGGAAAGAAAGGGAAAAGGGACTTTGAAGGTAGAAGAGAAAGCAAAATGAGAGTAATTTATTTTTTGTATTTTCACCAAATTATGTAATATTGGGAGTTAAAAAAAAATCAACAGTTTCATGAGCATACGTAGAAAGGAATCCTTTTACAGTGACAAAACAAAAAAGTAGTCCAAATTCCATTAGGAATCAAATTTTATTTGTACAAGGAGATTCTACTAGTTACATATAGAACATCTTCTTCGTTTTCGTATATCTTCCCTAAAAAAATATTGACGTCTTCAATCTGTGAACTCCTATAAGCATTCCAGTAGTATCCATGGAGGAATTAGTTATGGACATTCTGAGCAGGCTACTTGTGAAGTCACTTGTTCGTTTCAATTTTGGAAGACATTAATCTCTCAACTTTATTTTAAGAAGAAACATCTCAATCATGCTAAGAACCAACTCAGTTCCCAAAAATTGCTTTTTGTCAAGTTTGCCCCTAACTGTCAGTTCTGATCTTCTTCTTTATCCTTGGTTCAACTTGCTGTTAAGGATATCCATATATTTGATTGCCCTTCAAATGCTAATCCAGCAAATGGTATACAAGTCTATTATATTTGTGATGGCTTGTTTCTCATCGGCATTTGAAGTGATCCTGATGCTGAACAACCCTCTTCAATATTAATGATATGGAACCCTTCCACTCGAGAATCAATGCTACTTCCTCATTCAAAACTTTCACAACAAATGGGAGATGACGATGAACTTGTAGGCAAAATTGATTTTATTTCAAAAAGAATTTATTTATAGTGTTTTAAATAAAGTCAATTAAAGGTGTATTTAAAAATTCACAATGTGAAATTATGTTTTAGAAGCCAAACAAGTGATGTATTTAAGAAACTATTACATTTCTTGGAGAAATGGCAAGTGTAAAATGTTGGCAGCTTGCATGAAAGTTTTTTGACAACTAACCTTGCCACTTGTCAATCTTAAAGGCTAAGTGTCATGTTGCTTAACAATTGTCTTGTGGAGAGGCTCCCTAAAGCGGATAAATAGCACCATTTCTCCAGCAAAATATTCAACTTTTCAACCAATATTTTCTTCTTGCTCCATCTCTTCTCACGTTTTCCTCTTCATCTTTTGCCTTGTTTTGACTTGGTCTATTAATTCCCGAGTTTAAATTGCTGTTAATTTTGTTGATTCCTGTATCCTTTATTTAATTAGGGAAGGCTTGTTTAATCCTGAAGAAACATTTCACATTACTGAAATAGTTTCTTAGGACTGTGTCCAGCACGACTCAAGTATTATATATATACATATATTATTATTATTACTTATATTATTATGGTAGTAATATTTATCTAATTTTCAGTATCATTATTTTGCTAACATTATTATTATGAATTTTACCTTGTTCCCCAACAGAACATACTGGAGATGACTCTAGTACTAGTGATGACGATGAAGATGAGCAGATGGGAGATGAGTCTAGTATTTATGAGGAAGATGTGGGATCTACTTATGGATTGGCTTATGACTCTACCAGTGATGACTATAAAGTCTTTAGGATTAACATGTTTGAGTCTAACGACAATGAAATTCTGGCACTGGAGAATAATTGATCATAAAACTTGAACTTTTGGCATTTAATTGGCTTGGTGTTTATTATAAGGATGAAAATTATTTTAATTTATGGGTTATGAAAGAAGATGGTTCTTGGATGAAATTCAAGGACGGGGATTTATATATGTTTTCAGACGATAAAGTGTTACTCTGCTTTGAGAATTTGGTGAAAGCAGAAGATGTATATAGGATAATATCCGGTGGATTATGTGATAGAATGTGGCCTCTAGATTATGATGAGGATGCTTCTGTTTATACGGAAAGTCTCATCTCTCCCTCATTAATTCAAGTGGCTTATCTAAGATGGCATGCCACACTTTTTTTCTCTTCATGTTACAACCTAGTATTCTTATAATTTTATCTACTGCTTGAGAATTTTATTTTTGTTCCAAAATTGATTTATCAACTCTGAGGGAAGTGCGGGAACCATTCAAATTCTTTCTCCATCGGTTAAATGCAATTTTACAGTTGAACATGATCCAATAAACTAAATAAATTTATGTTGAACCCATGACGACCTTTTAACATTTTAAAAGGTTGGTACAAACATGAAGAAATTTAAAAAGATAGGTTCATCCACTTGACCCCTTTTATTATGTGATAGGTAGAGATATTTGCTTAATACTAATTGAATTTGTCTTCAAGAATAGAAAAAACATTGCTCTTTTCCTCAAATACAAAGCATTACTTACGATTATGCCTTTGTGGTTAATAAGGGGTCCAATTTCAAATCTCAATCTAGTGCTAGGTCAAGTGTTTGATCCTATTATCTTACGGATCAATTCATGTACCTTTTTCCCGGTATCCCTATTTCACAAATATAACATGTATCTACGTTGGGGTGTTAAATTAATTTAACTAATAAAAACATAACTCGTCTATTAATCCGTCCAGATTTATCTTATTAGTCATGATTTGTTTGATATAATCATGATAAATATAATAAAAACTTTTCAAGTAATACAGCAGCGCTAGCTAATAACTTATGACATACGATGAAATACTCCCAACCATATTGTACCCTAGTTGCTATATTTTTGGCTTTTTGTTGATTATTAATAATAATAATGGATGAATCCACCTCATATCTAACCAATCAGAATAAATAAATAAATGAATGGAAATACTCGTTCAATTGGCCACCAGATTCGAATAAATAAATAAATAAATGTGTACAAGTTCCAAAATACTCTTCCTCTTCTGGTTGTTGTTGCTAATAAAAAGGATAAAGTGTCTGGCTGCCAGAATTGGCTTACTCATAATTCTATCCATACATGTCAGAACCTCGTGGCTACACATCATCTTCTATCCACCCCAATTTAAAGTTAATTAGTGTTTTCTATATCTTTTGTTAAATTATTTGTATATTCTGATTTACTATTTTTTGAACCCAAAATTGTCTTTTTCTCTATCATTTCATCTAGAAGAACAAATTGAGCCGATCCCCTTAATTGATCTAAGAGTTATTCCCGAGCATCCTAAAAAAAAAAGGTTATTATACATTTTAATCCCATTCCTTGAAAAAAAAAAGGTAGACACTGAAGAAAGAAAAGAGCGAGATGGTGATTTTTGTTGTTCTCGCAAAGCGAAGATCATTCGCTTGGCGAATAAAGTGGGTCACTCTTTTTTTGGTTTTGGCCAAACACTTTTTCTCGCTAGTTGAGCTTTCTAAAAAAAAGCGATGTAAAAACGTATTCTTTTATCTAAGCTTCTTCCATGTGCATTAGAAAGGAAAGCAATTAGCTATGAGGTGACTATTTTAGAAGGTTCTCAATAGTAGTAGTATTAATTTATGGATATCCTTTTCAAAACAGTACCATCTCGAATATATTTCGCATATTCTTCTTTGTAATTGCTTGCGCCGATAGCCATGGTTACAACATACCGCTCTTGGATTACATATCTGCTTAAGCTGTCTGTTAGTAAAGTTTTACTTTAAAAAATTTAATATTTTTTTCGTTTTAATTTATTTATTTTAATTTTTATTTTAATATGTTGTATATTTAATTAAAATATTATGTTATACATTTGATAATTTTGTAAAAAGTGGGTATTATAATCACAATAATTGATAACTTAAAATATTAATCAAAAAAATACAAAACAAATTGGTTGACTCTTGAAATTCTATTAATACCACATAAATTGGGACAGAAAGAATAACACAATAATTAATAGCTGAAAATATTTAAAAATCATATAAGAAATTCGGTTCACTATTCAAATTTTATTTGTGCCGCATAAATTAAAAAAGAGGGAGTAACATATATTATTTGAAAATGACGTAAAAAATATTATAAATCACAATAATTAAAAAATATATATAATAAATTTAATGATTTTTTAAATTCTATCTATATAATATATATTGGGCTCGTGCTGGCACTGCCTGATGTATCTAGTTGCAAAAATAACCAATTTGGATTACTAATATTTAACAGTTTTCATTTTACTGTCGGTGGCCTAATCACGTCAATATCATGACTCTAGAGAATTACGTACTAAAATACTTATCCGAGCCTAATTATTGTGCGAGGCTTGAAGAATAATTTGATCAAATGTGTTAATTGACGTTTTGATATTATTTTTTATGGGGGTGTTAATGTATGTCTTTGGTGATGAGGGAAAAGAATAAAAAATGTAAAAGAGTGATGTACGTGGGGGGAGGGAGGAATATCCAAAAGCATAACACCATTCCGGATTGCGAATATTCTTTCTTTGGCTATGGAGAATCCCTTACAATTTCAAACTCCTTAAATACCATTCTTACTTCCTCTATTCTATACATCTCCTACGATTTCTCCTCCCGTTTTCTACATTTTCTATCTATAATATATAGTAATGGCTCTTAAGGCTGTTCATGTTTCCGATGTTCCCAATCTAGATCAAGTCCCTCAGAAAGCTTCTCTACCTCTATATTCCACCCGTTTATCTCAAGGTTTGCTTCCTTTGACGAATCAATGTGGTGTCTTATTTGAAGAGAAATTCATAGAATTGTTTATTTGCTGCAGGGATTGAAATTGGAAGAACATCGTTCAAGCCATCAAAATTTTTAGTCGTTGGCCACAGAGGGAACGGGATGAATTTGTTGCAGTCGGCTGACCGGAGAATGACAGCAGTCAAGGAAAATTCCATTCTTTCTTTCAATGCAGCTGCTAATTACCCCATCGATTTTATTGAATTTGACGTTCAGGTACCGTACATACTTTCTCTCTCTTTCTTTTCTTGTGTTTTCCGGCGAAAATTCCAAAGTCTTTTTTCCGCGTACACTATTTGTTTTTTTCTTCCTATCCACGCTGTAACAAACCCAAAACCCGGAAAAGTGACCCGTCTTTTTTTTCTGGACAATTTCTTATTTTCCAAAAGAAAAAAAAAAACTAAAAAGCCTCGATCTTGGCCGAAAATTTCTGGGGGATAAACGAAAATTAGGTAAAAATTATGCTTTTTAGCGGTATACTGATTGATCTCTCTCTTCTTTTTTTCTCTGCTATCTTTTGGGATTGCAAATTAATAGATGTATAAACATGAAAAAAAAAGTTGCCGATTACTTGGAGTAAAGAGCCTTTGGGCTTTGACGGGAAAGTAAACAAGTAAATGTCATTTTTTGTAGGTGACAAAGGATGATTGCCCTGTCATTTTTCACGACGACTACATCCTCAGTCAAGAAAATGTAAGCTCTTGTAATTTCTAATCCCCTCTCATCTCTTTATGTACATTGAGCTCGATTCTCATCATGTAATCTTTGTAGGGTACAATTTATGAAAAGAGAATTACTGAATTGTCGCTTGCGGAATTTCTTAGCTATGGACCCCAAAGAGAAGAGGGTCTCGCTGGAAAACCTTTAATGAGGAAAACAAAAGATGGAAAGATTGTTAGCTGGACTGTTGAAACCGATGATTCAGCATGTACCTTAAAAGATGCTTTTGAGAAAGTGAATCCATCTATTGGTTTCAACATCGAGCTCAAATTCGATGACCACATTGTTTATCAACAAGACTACCTCGTCCGCGTTCTTCAGGCTGTTTTACATGTTGTCTTAGAGTATGCTAAAGGCAGACCAATTATTTTCTCAAGTTTCCAGCCTGATGCTGCTCTGCTTGTCAAGAAACTCCAGAGTTGTTACCCTGTATGTTTCCGTTCTGGAATCTATCAGTCTTAATTACCTCAACCAACAAGTGATTTTTGACTTTTGGCATTACAATCTTGCAGGTATTTTTCCTCACAAATGGAGGTACAGAGATTTACTATGATGTTAGAAGGAACTCGTTGGAAGAGGCCACTAAACTGTGCTTAGAGGGTGGTTTGGAAGGGATTGTTTCAGAAGTGAAAGGCATCTTTAGGAATCCAGGAGCAGTTAACAAGATCAAAGAGTTGAAGCTCTCTCTCCTGACGTACGGCAAATTGAAGTAAGTAGTATTAATATTGGTTGTTTCTGAATTAATTGTCTATAGTAATACTAAGTGTGTATTGTGTGTCTCAGTAATGTGCCTGAAGCAGTGTATATGCAACATTTGATGGGAATTGATGGAGTGATAGTGGATTTTGTTGAAGAAGTAACAGAGGCTGTGTGTAAGTTAGTGAAGAAGCCAGAGGAGGTTGAAGATGAGATATTGCTGGAAGGGGAGGAAAAAGTTCAAAATAGACCTCAATTCTCACAGAGGGAATTGTCTTTTCTGCTCAAGCTTATCCCTGAACTGATACAACAATAACAGCACCTATTGTAGATACTTGTTTCAAAGTGCACTCTTAGTTTTAACCCCCTTATTCACTGGGATTGTCATACTTACAATAGTGTAGAAATGTAGATAGAGGCAAATGAGACGTAACATATCTTCAACCTTTTCATTTTTTTCAACCTTTTCATTTTTTTCTGGTCATACTGGCTACTCTGTAATCGTGACGTAACATATCTTTGAACCAGATATAAAGAAGCAAATGTTCCATAGGAATAATTTTAGTGAGAGATATATATATGCTAGATACAATATGTATCTCATATACATTTTGATACATGCTAATCTCAGATCTCTCCTCTCTCTCTCAATCTCACACACAGATACACATTAGCTTTAAAACTAAAACATATATACACAAATACACATATATAACAATCATCAATTAAATTGAAATATATTGATACACATAGGTATCTGCCCACTCGTCTCTCATTTCAACCATCATTCTAATCTCATTTCACAAATACATAGATATACAGATAAATATATGAATCTCCTCAAAGTTGCCCACCGTCTGCCATTTCAATCTCATTTTCACAAATACATTCAACCGTCTTTCCAATCTCATTTTCACATGTATCTCCTCAAAGCTGTCTACTCATTTGTCATTTCAATCCTCTTTCCAATCCCATTTTCACAAATACATAAATACACATATGTATCTCCTCAAAATTGCCAGCTCGTCTGCAAATCAGAATATTATTGTCCAAAAATTTACCACCAAAATAAAAGTTTCATCGCCCAAAACGATAATTGTTAAGTTAAAAATAAGCACAATCAAAAAAATTCAAAATTCAACTCAGAATCTAACAAAAGCTTCTCAATAGAAGAGTCCAATTTTTTAGTTGAGAGAGAGGTTGAGAGGGAGGAGAGTGGCGAGTGAAAGAGGGAGAGGAAAGTGGGGTTTGGGCTCGGGTCAAACAAAATGGGGGATTGATTTATTCTGATTTACAACTAAAGAGATTAAGTATTGGTACTTCATTTTAATTTGATTGGTCGAAAAGAATATATTCTCATCACCTCTTCCATCTTGCAACGAAGATCAAGAACAAAGACAAATCAAATATCAAAGCGTTCAAACTCAAATTTAACAAAGGCAAATCAAATATTAAGGCATTCAATATCAAATTTACTTGTTTATAGGATAATTGTTATTCGTGGCGATCATCAAAATGTTCGTGATAAATCAAATTCACATTCAAAATCAAATCCAACATAGATTCAAAATCAAACTCAAAAGTCTTTGATTTCAATTTTTCGAAAAGAAGAATGAAAGACTTCGTAGAGATCATAGATTTTTACTTTATTGAAATAAAATAATATGATTATTATGATTTTTTACCAATCTTAATTATTGTTTTATCGATGTAAATTTTATTATCTATAGTACTGACTTTGTAGCAATGGATAGTTTCACTAAATATCAATCAAATAAGCTCATTATTCATCATATTAAAGCTTGTATTTTCCTCTTTAAATTTGGTGACACATACGTATTAATATTAATATAATATGTTTATCGTATTATTTAAGAGTATTTTATTGATTAGGAGTAGTAGAATACACCTACGGCTCCGGCTCCGGCTCCGGCTCCGGCTCCGGCAATGCTGCCTACCATAAACCCTTAGCAAAGAGGGTGGACTGGTGGCATCTGCTTAATCCCTAAAACTCACCGCCTGTTCCTTATGTTGAAGCCATGTTAATTTTTGTTCGGGGCCTAACCCTATGCTCCCGCAAAAATACCCTTTTTCCACAAATAGTTTTAATGATGCCAATTCCGTAAAGAAAATCGTACGGGAAGAGAAATGGCAAGATTTTAGACTTGTTGATTCCTTTTTACCTCCAATTTGGGTCTCCAATATCCTATTGGCATTGAAACAAGAACCAAGGTTAGTCTTGAAGTTTTTCAAGTGGGCAAAAGCACACACTGCTACTGCAGAGGGTTATTGTATTGTAGCTCACATTTTGTTCTATTCTAGAATGTACAGTGATACATATGATGTTCTAAAAGAATTGGTTACTCTGAGTAATAGTAGTAAAAAGGTGTTGCCTTCTTCTCATGTACTTGATGTTCTTTGGTCAACGAGGAATGCTTGTAAGCCCGGGTATGGAGTGTTTGATGCATTATTTACTGTACTAATTGAGTTGGGTTTGCTTAAGGAGGCTAGTGAGTGCTTTTTAAGGATGACAAGTTTTAGTCTTCTTCCCAATCCACGATCCTGTAATTATCTTTTGCACAGACTCTCAAAGTCAGGCGATAAGAACTCATCATTGAAGTTCTTTGATGATATGATCCAGTCTGGAATTGTTCCAACAGTGTATACCTACAATATAATGATTGGCTATTTATGTAAGGATGGGGATTTGAATGCAGCAAAAAGTTATTCACTCAGATGAAGGATATAGGCATTGATCCAGATATTGTTACATACAATTCTCTCATTGATGGAATTGGTAAGCACGGGGAGCTTGAGGATATGGTTTCTCTCTACAAAGAAATGAAGAAATCTAAATGTCTTCCTGATGTAGTAACATACAATACATTGATCAATTGTTTATGTCGATCTGGAAGGATGGCAGTAGCATTTGAGTATCTGCATGAGATGAAGAAAAGTGGCTTGCAGCCCAATGTGGTAACTTATAGTATATTTATTGATGTTTTTGCCAAAGAAGTAATGTTACAAGGAGCTATCAAGTTCTTTGTAGACATGAGACGGGTTGGTCTTGCTCCTAATGAATTTACTTATACTTCGTTGATTGATGCTCATTTTAAAGTTGGTAAAGTTGATGAAGAGTTGAAGCTTGTTAAAGAGATGCTAGAGGTAGGAGTTAAGTTAAATGTTGTGACCTATGCGACATTGGTTGATGGCCTTTGTAATGAGGGGAATATCAAGGAAGCTGAAGAAGTTTTTAGGGTCATGTTGAAGGATGGGATTGTCCCAAATTTAGAAGTCTATACTTCTCTTATCTATGGGTATATCAAATCAAAAAGGCTAGGGGATGCTTTGAATATTTTGGAACAAATGAAAGAAAATAATATCAGACCAGACACATTACTGTATGGAATAGTTTTATGGAGTTTTTGCTCTGACGAGAAGTTTGATGAAGCCAAAGTCTTATTTGATAAAATGAAGGGACTTGGGATAGAGGGAAACTATTGGGATAGAGGGAAACTATGTCATATACACAATACTTGCTGACGCTTACTTTAAGGCTGGAAAATCCATAGAAGCACAAACTCTGCTAAATGAAATGCAGGAAAGAGGTATTTCCCCTACTGTTGTGACGTATTCTGCATTAATTGATGGCTTGTGTCGGCTGGGATTTGTCCAGGAAGCAATGGACCATTTCCATTCTATGCCAAAAATGGGTTTGCAACCTAATGTTGTGGCTTATACAGCTCTAATTCGTGGCCTATGTAGAAATAAATGTCTAGAGGCTGCGGAAAAGATGTTCGGTGAAATGCTTGGAAAAGGTATACTTCCAGATAAAATAGTTTATACATCCTTGATAGATGGAAATCTAAAGCAAGGAAATATTCAAGATGCTTTAGATTTACTAAAGAGAATGATCGGAAGTGGTTTGGAGCTTGACCTTCATGCCTACACTACTTTTATTTGTGGGCTCTCAAAAAATGGCCAGGTGTCTCAAGCGAGAATTTTTTTGATGAGATGATTGTGAAGGGTGTTAAACCTGATGACGTTGTATTTGCATGTCTTATAAGAAAATATCAAGAGATTGGTAATCTAGAAGAAGTTCTTGCATTGCAAACTGAAATGATGAAAAGAGGCCTTACGACAGTTACAAGTGACATTGCAGTTCATAATATGCAAACCTGAGAAACTGCATTTTGCTTGTCTGGTAACATCATTGACAGAAGTGGTCGTGATTATACTCTTTCATATCTAATTCAACCCCATCTCATTACTGAGGTAAGTCTCAATTCGTTCATGTATATATTTGTGCTCACATGTTGACCAAATGTTATAAATAGAAAAACTAAGATAAAATGCTCAGTGTTTTGTACAGATTATGTTTTGGAAGTCCAGATATGGAGGAGGCAAAAGCTGGGAGCTTAAATCTGCCCATTAATTTTAGGTTTTATCCCACTGATGAAGAGCTCTTGCTTCATTATTTGAACAGAAAAATATTTTCCATGCCTTTGCCTGCCTTAATCATTCCTGAAGTACCTGATGTTTTTGGCTCTTTTCCTTGTGAGTTGCCTGGTATATTGCCCTGCTATTTCATTCTTTTTTTTTACTTTAGCAAGACTAGTCTTTTATTTTACTTTGGTGTTTGAGGTATATAGGCGCAAGTCTTTTTTTATCTTTTGTTGTATGTGTATGTACAGGGTTTATTTACCCAATATTATTATATGTATACACTACAAGTAGATGTGTTTCTACAAAATATGTAGCAAGAATATTAATTAGTGAATGACATTATAGGAAGGAACTCGAGGGAGAAGAGGTATTTCTTCTGCAAAACAAATGGAGATATAAACAGCAGATCGATTACTGGCAGGAATTGTTGTGGTTACTGGAAGGGAGTTGGCCAAGACCAGCTAATTGTTGTTCCAATTTCGGGTACTGAAACTGGAACTGGAACTGGAATAAGCAACCACCAACAGCGGCGTGTTATTGGAACAAAAAAGCCCTTCGATTTTACCAAGAAAAGCATTCTGGATGTTTAAGAACGTAGCAATATTCTCTTGTCGAGCTTAAGTCAGGTATTAACACTGCCATTTCCTCTGATCCCATATGTATATTATGCGTAAATATAAACATTATCGCTTATCCCACCATTGCTTTGGAATGCCATATTATCAGTGATAGCTGTTTAAAAGCTTTCTTGGTAACTGTCATGTCTTATACTGATTCTATAAACTAGAGGGAATATTGTCTCATTGAATATATGCCTGCAGGTATATCTATCTCGAACTGTTTAACAATAAGAAGCTGCAGGTATATCTATCTTGTTTTTTTTCTCCTGCTCAGGGCATAGGATGCCATGTATGTTATCATATGGGTGTGTTGACATGTAATAGATGTTACAATATCCTTGTCTTTTTAAGAGGATTGAATGATCTTTTTTTTAAAATGTCAAAACTTGTAAAGGTGAATAAAATCACCAAATAAATACACTCTGATTGAAGACACACGTTATTATATAAATAGTTTTGTGCTCATTGACTCCAAGTCAACTATTGGTAAAGGTTTTCAGTTCTTGAATGTTGGACATCCTACTCTTGTAAAATCCTCTCTACTATGGACTAAGCATCTTTACTCAAATTCTGTTTGAAGATCAATTTTAAGTTAAGCTTATATCGTCTCCTTTTTACATTGTAAGAACGTATTGACGCCTTTGCGAACTGTAGTGATTTTTATTTCATGTCCATTAATATGGGAATTGTTTTGTTGAGAAGTATACACAATTATGTTGTTGTTTTCTCTTCTATGCAGAGTTTACTAATTTTTGTGGTTTCTACCACTCACTGCTAAGTTCGGGTATTGTGCCCGACCAGTGGTACGAGCTTTCAGAATCTAATGGAGAAATGTCATGGGAGCACATTAGCATAAACGGCCAACAACATAAACATGGTGAACCTTTTGCTTTACGAAAGAATGTGTTACTTACTTCCATACTGAATTTTCCCCTCCTTTAGAATTGATACTACTTCCCATAGATTAAGATAATTATTTCACATGTTAGAAATATTTTCATGAACTTTGACAGATTGAAAGTAAAGTTGGAAATTCTGTCTGTTTTGGACTAAAATTACGTTGCCTACTTCTATTACAATCTTCCATAGTGCATATGTAACTTTCAAGCCACATAAGGTAGTTGAATTGATTATTACATCTTGTGGACATTGAATTTCTTCCCTGCTATGAGTTTTAGATGATAAATGTCAATTGTATGATCTCTTTTATAGTGCCTTAAAAAATTATTAGAATAAAATCATTACAATAGCTACTAAAAAGCAAGTCAATGATGCACACGAAAGTTAGACTAAAGCTTGTATGACATGCGTGTTTCTGGGCTTCTATTAGTGTTGTGTACTATCTTGTTAGCTCAAGTTCACAACTATATATTGGTATAACAATGACACCTTTGTGCAGGTACACATGGAACTTTACTTTAACTTGTGCTTTGAACTAAGCCATGAGGATAACTCAATCATATATGCTAAAACATTTCTTTGTTCTGTTTTAAAAATTTAGATGTACTTGCAATTTTTGTTCCAAGTAATGTGAGACGTTATACGCATGTTCAGTTTTCATTTTGACACAAGTTAATAGACTTGAAATAGTTTCAATATATTCATGGATTTGTCAAGCAATCACATCCTAATCGGTGCTGAATCTTTCTCCAAGGAAATATTTAATGGTTTATCTTAGAGTACTCCTCTACCTTATTGTTTTGATGCATGGAGCTCAGACTTTCATCTAACTGCGTGATAGTTCTTTGTCTTTATTGGGTACTTCTAATACTCATGCTCAGTAAAATTAACATGTGCCCAATAATTTTGTTCTGAATCTGTAGTTAATATATGTAGGTTTATTTTTCTTCGCTTGGATTTCAAATTCACTTTCTTTCTCTTTTTCGGGCATAAACTTCCTTATATTTGATTGATTCTTTCATATCCGTGAGGATTTGGTTTTGAGGATAATTAGATTACTTGACAATATCTGGTTCAAGCTTCTCCTTAAATATATATATACTACTACTAAGTTGATTAATCTCTTTCTTGTGAAAAGTTATTAATACAAAAAGATTGAGGAGATAATGAAATGTAGCTGTATTTATGTATTACAAATAGTAAACTCAGAAATGTATTCATGTAACGAAGTTTGAAAGATACTAAAGTTTCAAAAAATGGAGTATCACACTTACTTTACTGGCCTGAGCAAAGAAGAGCGGTGTTGCAGCTGAAGTTTTGGATCAATTGTCAAACTCATCATCCAGGAGATTTTCAATAGAGGAGTACAATGTCCAGGACTAAATTTCTATCCGTAGTTTTTTTTTTTGTTGTTTTGTAGTGTGTAGTTGATCCTACATCTATGGGTTGCAGTTTTTCTGTTTAGATGTACTTCTTCTGAGTTGGTAATAAAATGTTTCATTTTTTTCATAATATTGGCTCTACCTAGTATTCTTACATGAGTGTAATAGAAAGAAGAGCATTTGGGTAGATTTTACTTTTGCCTTATTGTTTGTTACTAGTCTACAAGTAATAAAAGAGAATGAAAGGAAACTGTAATTCTGCACGAGATGCTCAATGAGCAAGAAGCCCAGGCCCAAATCACGCACATTCAGCCTGCAACTCAATCTTTACCGTTAGGTCCACTCCATTTTACTTTTCGTGTTTGGGCCATAAATATTATTCACAATATTTTGAAATATATTTTCATAATTATTCCAGAATACTTGTTTGGCCATGAAAATCAAAAACATATTCCTGAATATGTGTTTTCACAATTTTTGATTTTTTGAAAACCACCTCTTGAGGTGTAGTCACTATTTTTGGATTCAATTTTTCCTCACTTTATTTTTAAATACTACACCAACTCAGTAGTCTAAAATATTTTTGAAAATACTATGGTCAAACACAACTCCAACTCTATTTTCAACTTTAAAGTGAATACCAAATAAAGTGGTCACCCATCATTAACTAGAATAAGCCATCATATATCGTTCAACAATCGTTATTATTTACCATCACCATTAACTATCATTATCGTCTACCATAATTATTATTTATTCCTACTGTCAATCACTATTATCAATCACCGTCATCAGTCTCATAATAATTTTTCTTGTTAGTAAAATAGGAGAGTTATTACTATTAATTAAGAAAGTAATTAAGGTTAGTGCAGTAATAGAAAATGGGTCAAAGTAGAGACGTGTTAAGGAAGAGAGGGTGTTGCCTTTCTGACTTGGGCGCATGACATTAGAATTTTCTTCATCTCCAACAAATTACTACTACTAATTTATTTATTTAATTTCTAATAAATCTAAAAATAATTCTCCGGCCTCCGGCATACTAGTGCAGCCTAGAGAGAGAAAGAGAAACGCCCGGCGCACACAGTGTTGAGTGTTTTTTGTGGGGAGAGATCGTAAATCTGAAGAGAGAGATGAAGTCGTCCTTCGGAAAGCTGAAGAAATTTGCACTGCACAAGGACAAGAAGGATCATCAGATTTTGTTGCATTTGGATGGCCTCTCTCAGGCTTCTCAGGTCCAAACCAATTAGGGTTTCCGATTCCTCTTTCCTTTTTTTACCCGACCCGTATCCATTTCCGCTTTCAGCCCTAATATTGATTCATTTATGCTCAACTTACAAATCTGATTTATCACTCAACTATTCATTTCTCTTTTTCTTCCAACACTTCTTGTTACTCCTGTGTTAGAAGCAGGTTGAAGTTTTTTCGTTTCTCCCTTTTGCAGGATATGAAAGACATGAGAGAATGCTATGACAGCTTACTATCTGCAGCAGCAGCTGCCGCTAATAGTGCCTATGGTATTAATTTATTAGCTTTGTTTATTCATCTTCACTGTTAGATTATAGGATCCACAAAGGAAAAATATGATGATAAGTAACACTACTTTTGTAATGGCTTGTATGGAATCATCTAACTTCACTTCCCTATTTGTGAAAAGAGATTTACCAATTGGGAAAGATTACCTCATTTACACTGCGTAACTGGATCAAGAAATGAAATCTTTTCCACACTTTATTTTAGTCTTTTATCTAAAAGCCTTTATATGAATTACATATTTAGTTACTTCACAAAAAGAATCCCATATTTAGCTCATCAAAGTGATCATCACCTCACTGGTTTCTTTTTCCAGAGTTCTCAGAATCGCTGATGGAAATGGGAACCTGCCTATTGGAGAAAATTGCATTGAATGGTGACGGAGAAAATCGTAAGTGAGCCAATGTTTAGGTCTCCTTGTATAATTCTATAGTGATTTTCATTATTGGGTTCTGCCTGGACGTTTAGTCTGGGATCATTTCTACTGCTTAAATAAAGTTATCAGCTTAACCAGCAGTCCTGTGCAAAGCGTGTTTGAGCATTAACATCTTTGCATAATGTATACTTAGATGTATCCAGTTCTAATTAAATTCCTTAGAAGTTGAAAAAAAGATAAGGCGCTAATTTTAGTTGATTACTTAGAACCTTTTGGTTAGAAAAGAAACATTGGTTTGCCCTTTGTATTTCTGTAGTGAACGTTACACTTCTGTTATACCTGTGTCTTGCAGAAGCTCTATCTTACACTGGTTCGGAGCTTTTTATTTGGGGTCTCAGCAGTGGGAGAGCCAGAAAATCATACGAGATTAATAAAAGAAAGACTAGAAGGTCATACCTAGGATTTGAATCTGTGTTCTAAGGCAATAATTGAACCCCCTGTACCACTACACTAGAATCCAAATCATATATAACCAAAAAAAATGTTTCTTAGCACCGCCAGTCCGCCACTGTATCTCAGCTTGTCAACGTGATCACAATCTCCCTATCAGTTCAAATGATATTAGGAACTGTGAAAAGTGTTAACTTCCCACTGGTCGTGTTATCCGAAGCCCACCCCCAGTGTAACTAATGTGGAAATGAAAAAGATTAGGGTAATACCAAATGGAAATAGAAGCACACATTCTTGTCTTAGTATTTTCCAGTGTCTGGTGTAATTAATATATGTTCTTGTTGTTCTCTTCTTGAAAATCTGATTGCACACATATAACATCTGTTTCTTTGACGAGTACACACGTATAACATCTTTTCTCTATCCATTTTTGTTCCTTTCCTGATTGCTTAGTTTTCGTTTTCTTTTCTTTTTTCCGTGACAGAATATTTTTTGAGACGTGCCTTTTGCTGCTAAAAGAATATGTAATCTACTGTTAAAATATGAACTTGCCTATGAATCCTCATTCTGTTTTGTGATTGTTTTCTTTGTCAAATGCTATCTATATGCAGGCAAAGCACTGTCAATGCTTGGAGGAGTACAATTAGAACTTCAGAAATTCGTAGACTGCTATGTCAGTGCCTGTTCTTTCTCTCATTAATAATCATTCTACCAAATTAAACTGAATGTGGTTATGACTTTTGCTTTCTGTATTGCAGCGTTCCCATATCATCCTAACTATCACAAACCCATCTGAATCTCTTCTTAGTGAACTTCGGAAAGTGGAGGTTTGTTCTTTTGTGATTCTGTTATTTACCTCTAGATCTTTTTGATAGAGTTTAGTTTCCTCATCTTTCCCTGCATTTCTTTATTACTCTCTATGTTTCAATTTGTTTGTCTTACTTTCCTTCTTAGTCCATTTCAAAAATAAAGTCTCTTCTTTTTTTTTGGCAACTCTTTAATTTCAACTTTCCATATGGCATGTTTACGACCACAAGATTAATGGACATTTTGGTACATTCTACATATCTTTAATTTAAGACCACAAGATTCAAGTCTTCTTTACTTTCTTAAACTCTGTGCCAAGTTAAAACCAGATAAACAAATTGAAATGGAAGGGAGTAGTTGTTAGCTGTACCAGTCTTGCTATTTCTGCACTATATTTTCTTATCCACATGCACCTTTAGTAAAGGCTTGCCATGATTTCCATTTCTTTTCTTTCTCGTCTTCAATAACCCCACTTTTAATGGCGCCCCATCTAGACCCTACAGGTTCCCATTTTTTGTACCGGTGAATTTTGTCATAGTGATTCAGCCTAAAATATTCTTAAATGAATAAGATGTCATCAAGTTAATGGTAGCTAAACTGTTTCAGTAGCTATGATGTCGATGTACCAAGAAGATGGAGAGATCCAAAATGAATTTGTTCTGCATGCTACCTGAAATTTCTTTGATCTTGTTTCCATTTCTTTCGGGCAATTGCTTCTATAGAACTGATGCAGCTTGATCTCTGTTGATCTTCATGCCAGTTCCATTCGACTCCTATGATTTGGAAACTATTTAATTATAAGCCATGCTAATTCTGTGGTTCTGACTGATAATTGTTGCTCTTTAACTTGTTGAAACTTTTGAAAGTAATATTGGTTGATGATGTTTCTTTCCTTTTCATTGTTGCTATTGTCACAAGTTGTGAGAAATTTAATGAACTTTTAATGCCTTTGACCTAGGTACAACTTAAGCTTATGCTGAGTTGTTACTTGATATTCTTCAGTGCCTCCCTTTTGCCACCTTAGTTGAAGATCTCCCGCATTAAGGGCTGTAATAAAGTCTTAAATTGGGTGGGTTTGCAGTTGCTAGTAGATGCATCACTACTGTGGCCTCTTTGCTATCTCATAGAGTTTGAAATTATTGACAATATTTTTACACCAACAATCCATATACATAAGAGGGCTCGGTTGGTTGGTTTGGATTATTTTGATTTACTTGTTTATTTCTTTTTCTCATAAATTTGGTTGCTTTAATCAGAGTAGTGTTTGCCAATCCTATTAAACATCAGCTTTTGTAGCTAAGTATTATTTCTATGACTGATTAATTGAATTAACCTAAATAACCACTCAATCAGATGAGCAGAAACAATTTTGTTGATCAAACCAAACAGATCTATTAATTTGAATCAACCGCCAGACTGATGCATCTTTGGAGGCTGGTTATAGAACACGTGTATGTAAGAATTTTTGTATTGTTTCCTCATTACTCAGTCAGTTGTATCCTCTTCCTTGATGCAGGAGATGAAACTGCAGTGTGATGAAAAAAGGTACCCCTCGTCATGTATCTTTTGACATGGTACAGAAATCCATTTTTAAAAAATAAAATTTCAATCAAGTCTTGCTAACATCAGGCATGATCTGCAGGGAGGTATACGAGTATATGGCAAAAAGAGGAAAGGGTGGAAAGGGGGAGAACTTTACTTCTCAGCAGTTACAGGCAGCTCGGGAGGACTATGAGGAAATGGCAAGACTTTGCATTTTCCGTGTACAATCTCTGAAGCAAGGGCAATGTCGCAGCCTTTTGACCCAGGCAGCTCGTCACCACGTAGCACAGGTGTCCTTTTGCATTTTCATAGCTCCATTTATTTCATTATCGGCTATCAATCTTTTTCTTGAATCGGGTAATTACTTGTCTGCCTAATTTCACTTTTTCTGGAACAGCTGAATTTCTTCCGCAAAGGACTTAAATCTCTTGAATCTGTTGAACCACAAATAAGGATGGTTGCTGAAAACCAACACATTGACTACCAACCTGTTGAATTGGATGATAGTGAGGATGGAGGCAAGAGCTATGAGGCTAATGATGATGGTGAATTGAGTTTTGATTATAGAAAGAATAAGCGGGAACCAAATGACTCTTTCCCATTGAGAGATTCAATGGAGGTAGGTTCCCATATTGCTGTCATGCCTCTTTTTCCCTTTGTGGAAGATCGTGAGCTGCCTACTTCCTTCTTTTGGGTTTATCCTGGAGATCTTGATTGTCGTAGCTTTTGGTAGCATGTCAATTCTTAAATGCTGTTTCCCGGCCCTTTGCTTGTAATAACCACAATAAAACTGGCTGATCACTAATATGTTTCTAGTATACACGCTATATCCAATTTTTTTGGGCGTATTGGATAAAGTGAATAGGGTGCTAGTTTTCAAGCAGCAAAAAAAATGTCTTTTGGTTTTCCTAATCCCTGTCAATGCATTTCGACACAAACTGATTCCAATCTCATTACTACTTAAACCAGCTATAACTATAAGCCTTTTTATTACTTATTTGTCCTTCAGTGACATTACATCCCTTGATCAATTTCTTGTACTCATTCAATGCACATCTGAATTTGTCTGCCTATGTCTGTGTGTAAATAGAAAGAGAGACACCTGGGAAGAGAATGACAGTTAAGATCTATAGTGATATTATAGGCATTATCAAACTTTAATCTTAGATGATGACTTGTTTAATTTGCCAAATGTTGGATTTTAGTTTAATGTGCCTGAGTTTGGCAGTTTGATCCCGCGGATGCTCCAAGTACCATAACCTCGGGGATGGAGGAAGTGGAGGTAAAGTTCTGCCCCTGTGGCTGTATCTAGTATTTAGTAAACATTATGTTAGCTATATATTTTTCCCATATGGCTTGTGTAAGGACTTTCAAAAGGGGTTTATTAAGGTTTTGAGCTACTCCACACGTTGCCTTGAGATTTTCAGTTGGATGCTCAGTTTCTTGTGTCCTTTGTACACTTCTTATCGTCAACTTGTGAGATGTTGCTTATTTAATTTGAAAACCTTTTCATGCAGTTGGATTTTGGCAAAAACCAAGAGCAGGTTTTTACTAGACAACCACGTGTAGTCAGTCATTCTGCTCCAATATTTGCAGAGAAATCGGATATTTCTGATAGAGTCAAACAAGCACAGACATCTGTCCGGAAATTTCACACATACGTCTTACCGACTCCAGCTGATGCTAAAATTTTGAGTTCAAGGACAAATGTTTCCCTTCTCCACTCAAATAACACGAATGCTAGTGGAGGCAGCAACAATCCGTGGCATTCTTCCCCGCTTAATATGGATAAATACTCTAAATTTGCAGATGACAACTTGTCAACAGACACTCTTGCAAAAGGCCAATCCACTGCTCAAGAGATTAAAGATCATACTCTCTCCACCCCACTACCCCCGCCTCTCGCGGAGGGAACTTCTCTCCCACAAAATGATATACAAAATGGAATTGATGCCAGAAAAATAAGAAGACTTGCTTTCTCAGGTCCATTAGCAAGTAAGCCTTCATCCAGCAAGCCACTGTTATCTGCCAGTGGACCTATTGGCTTGGTTGAACGGCCTCTTCTAGAACCTGGGTTGGCTTCTGGAATACCAATAACTCAGCCACCATCGACTCTAGATGTTTCCTACAGTGCTTCACCTCCCCTTGTTTCTTCACCAAAAATAAGTGAGCTTCATGAGCTCCCACGCCCCCCTGGCTTATTGGCCTCCAAGCCATCAAGCTCAACTGCATTTGGGCACTCTGCGCCCTTAGTCAACAGAAATCAAGAAACGTCACCAACAAATCAGAGCCCTGTGCTGGCATCAAATACGGGTTCTCCACTACCACTTCCTCCACTAACCATTCCTCGAAGTTTTTCTATACCTTCCAATAATCAGAGAGCAATGGCACTACATGTAGCCCAGCTACTAGAATCTCCTCAAAGAAAGGGCAAGGGCGATGTGATGTGTTCTCCTCCATTAACACCTATCTCTCTTTCAAACGCTTCAAATTCTGGGCAAATCAGAGGTAAAATATCTTGATTAATAGTAACATGGCAACTATAATGTTTCCAGATAAGTAGCTTATTTCTTTTTCAAAGCTAGTGATAAATTCTACAGGGAACCTGATTATGAAAGATCTGCCTGATCTTTTGAGAAGGGGAAAAAAGGGTTACAAGTATAAAGGAAAATGGTCTGTTTGATGCTTGTCTAATCTTCCACCAACCACCTGGTCAAATCTTCAGTGAAAAACTATGTCAGCTTGGTTGGTTGTTTCGGTGGGGGGGGGGGGGGGGGGGGATAAATGGTTGTTAAGTAATTGAAGTATTTCTGTAGCTAAAAGAGGTGCTTTTTATGTGTGATTGCTAAAATTTCCTCCCCGTTATCTTGACATCTCAATTTTGGTGGATGCAGGTAGGAGCTGATTTATGTAAGCCATTGTAGACAGTGACGTATTTTTTCTCTTTTGGGTTGTGGGTGTAGAGTTTGTTTTCCACAAGCATTATTGCGGGAGTGGGATTTGTACATATGTTATTAATGTAAGGTTCTATTTTGTTCATTTGAATGTTCTCCATATATCTTACATGAATGTAACGGGAGCTCCCTGCCACAATTTTGATCTTGTGGTGTTCAAATCCACAATCCCCTGCCCCTTTGTAGCATTTGGGGGATCCCTTGAGAAGAGAAGTCAAATTAAGAATGATTCTCAGTTATTTTCTTTTAAAAGGGGTAATGTAGTCCAGTCTATTATTCAGATTGGTGTCTGGTGAAAGGTAGCATGCATTTGGTGGCAAGTTGATTTTGGCATCGATGTTGTGCAAGAAAAAGTAGTAGCAATGCTCAAGTGGCATTGAGCATAGGGCAGTTCAAATTATATTTAATTATTTATTTGTTTTGACGATCAAGAAGTTGACCAAAAAATTATTCAACGACCTATTAGAGCGGGATTTACCTTTTCGGAGAATAGTTGTTGTAGAATATCTTTCACGAAAGAATCGAGAGACCAACGGAGGAAGTCTACCGTTTATTTGTTTATTCATATGTCGAGGCAAAATAAGTGTATTATTTATAGACAAATTTCAGAAAAAATCTATTTTGCACATCAAAAAATGTCCGGATGTTTGTTTTGCTCAAAGAATAGTGTCATGCTTATTTTCTGTTCAAAATAAAAATAAATAAAAATCTCAAAGAAAATTCAGTAAAGACATTTGTATAAGAGAAAAGGAAAATAAGATAAGGGGGAAAGAAGTGGTGGGATAAAGAGGGGAAAATGAAGGTGATCCAATTGGCTCAGCAGTTATGGCCATTCGTCGGTCCTACTCGTCTCAAGCCCCCCAGGGCAATTTCCAGCCACGGTGAGCTATCTTTATTTCTTCTCTCTGTTACTTGCAAGTTTTATAATTACTGGTGCCGAGTTTCTAATAATTTTTCAACTTATAGAGTTCAAATGTGTGAATTCACTATCCCAATTGTCTTTTCCCATTTGCAGATTCCACCACTCAATTTGATCTTTCGTTAACCCTCAAGGTAAGACTGATGTGGTGCGCTTCTGTTTACGTCAAACTCTTTTCTAACTACCCTCTTTACTTGTGTGATTCAGAGGAAAGCAGCAGAGATATCCCCAGACTTGAAAGGAACTTGTTTATTCCTTGTTGGTGGGTCGGCATTATCTTTTCTCCCTTCACTTCTACCAAGAAGTACATCCAGTTATGCTTTGCCAAAACTCACTTATGTTGCTTTGAATTGAAAGGAATAAACAGCTCCATCAAATCCAACTCCGCTCAACTTCTTGCAGATGCACTGCGCTATTACTATTTTGACAGGTCACAAGTTAATGTTTCTTGCACTAAGAGGATAACCATGTCCCGTAACTCATCTTCTTACCTTAATCTATTGCAGTGATAGTGTCGTTGAACAAGCTTTAGGAGGAAAGGATGCTGTCAGGTCGCTTATGAAGACAGACATGAAGGGATTTCGAGACTCAGAGGTGGCTTCCTAATGTGTCCATGTGCTGTCTTTTACTGCTTTCCTGTGTTGAGATTTATGACCAAAACCAATTTGGCTACTGCAGACGGAGGTACTGAAGCAGTTGTCATCCATGGGTCGCCTTGTTGTTTCTGCTGGGAATGGTGCAGTTCAGCGTGCAGCTAATCTGTATGACTGCTGCTAATTATATTTTTTTTTTCTCCCCTGTCAAACCGGAAGTGAAAAAAATCACTTGTTCTTGATCATAACTTGATGTTTGTAGGGCGCTTATGAGACACGGCATATCAATATGGATCGATGTCCCCTTGGATATGGTAGCCAAGCAGATTGTCGAGGAGAATTTTCAACTTCCTGCTGCTGAAACAATAAATGGATCATATTCCGAGGTCTATTTCTGATGAAGTCCACCAAAAAAACTAGACAAAACAGAGATATTTTGCTCATATTTATTGTTAATCATCCTTCTCTAACTTAATGGGGCCTCTTGTTTGTGGATTTCTTCAGCTGTTGGGCTATGCTGATTTTTAGCCTACCTTGGTAACAGGTGTTGACTCAATTAACTGCTATTTATGAAGATAGCCGTAATGGATATGCTACAGCTGATACAACTATTGCAATACAGAGTAATTTTCTATTTGCTTCATACTCAGTAGAACTAACATCTCTTTTGCTTATTTTAACAGCTTTTTTTCTCTTTGCAGAGGTTGCTTCGTGGTTAGGCTATGATACATTGGATGCAGTGACCACTGAAGATATGGTTTTGGAGGTAAAAGAAAATTCTCCATGAAGTGGGAGGATATATATCTATTTAATTTTATTTGCTAATTGACCATGTAAGCGTTCTATTTTATTGTGATTTTAGACTCTGAAGGAGGTAGAGAGATTGATGAGATCAAAGAAGTTGATGGAAGAAGCTGCCAGGCCATTTTAGTTTCATTCACCACCAATACCAATTGTTTTGGTTAGTTCTTATCAACATTGTTCACAGGGGTGTTTGGTGATTTTCTTTTAATCTCATCCTTCTAATTAACTGAACTTTGAATTTATTTGTGGTTATCTATTAGAAAAGCTAACATTATTATGGAGGTCTTAAACTTGTTGCTAGGCTTGCTCTTTTAGATGATGGCAACTCAATGCAACCAAACTATCAAGTCACATGATCCTTTCATTCATCACACATTTTCAATTTCTACCAATGTTGGTGATGATATATTATCTGCATCTAACATTATTGTATCTTGAATCTATATGTGGAAAAAAGATTAGATCAAATAAAATAGTACATAACAGAGTGTGATATGCTGAATCGTGAAGGAAGTTGCATTTATGGATGTGACTAAGATACTTTGGGGAGTTGGAGAGGGAAGACTAAGAAGAAGATAAAGGGAGGGTGCATCTAACATCCCTTTATGAAGCCGCCCTATAAGGGATGTCTTTTTTTTTCAGGGGAAAACAGGGAAAAATCAGCTTTACTTCCTACTAATTGCAATTACTCGTTCAAACATCAAGTTAACCAAATGCAGGTGACTTAAGAATGAATTAGAAAAAGTATATTGTTGACCAAAATAATCATATTGAACAAGTCTTATGTACAATTGACTTACAAAAGGAGTCTTAGATCTATAACTGAATGTGGTGGTACTTTATCAGAAAATTTTACTGAAAGTTTTTGAAGTTATTCAAATTATTATTTGCAGAATCAACATTTATTGTTTGGAGCCATAAGTGCTGAGCTGAAGTTGGAGAATGATGGCAATACTTGATGCTCTTGCAGTTGTATGACTTCAAGTATTGTGAGAGTAATTCTTAATTGGCATGTATATTGTGAGTATCGTAAATGTTGTACTTCTGTGCACATATATATCTTACTGTGGTCGGATGAAACTCTCTTCTAATTGTCAATCTGCAAACTAAGTTTCAACTACCTAATCTCTGCTCTCTTAACGATGGAGCTAACCAGCAACTCCCTCTAAATCTTTGCCCACTAAAATGTTACAGGTATGTCATGCAATCAAACAGAGATGGATCTAGCTCTTATTCATTGGGTTCAATTGAACCCCAATAATTTTAACAGAGTACAAGTATATATATGTGAATAGCTAGTAACCTTTCAACAAATATCAAACTATAAACCCATAATTTCGAAAGTGCTGTGGATTCAATGGTACGAATTAAAGAGGTTGGGCCCATCAAATTTGAATTATGGATCTGCCTTTGCAACTATATTGCTTTAGTTTATGCAGTAACTCCTATGCTCCTAAAGTGAAATGTAAACTGAATATGTATGTATCTACATCCTTCTACGTGCCTAGATGTACAATTCTATGAGGAAATTCCATTGGGAGATTCTTATACGACCAGCACCAGATTTGTTCCCTTTCCTCTACTTGATATCAATACTAGTTCTTTGATGATCCTGGAGCTTTTTGATCCTTGTTCGTGCCTGGATGTACATTTCTTGGTGAATTCTCCTCGATTTGTGACTTATCTGTGAAATCCATAAAAGTGGCATGATTCGTGAAGTTCTGCAACGTGCAGGCTGAGATTTGTCGGGTGATTGGGAGGGGGGGGGGGGGGGGGGGGGGGGGGGGGGGGGGGGGGGGGGAGGGAGAGCTAGACTCATATAGCTTCCTGAGTGGTTTAAGATTTGTTGTTTTAGTGGTTGATCAGAATGCATGGAAAATGGCCAGCGTGGTAATCTAAGATTATTACGGCATTCTAAAATGACCATTGAAGAAATGGGTGGCAATGGTGGATCCGTGTTTTTACTTTTGGATTGAAAAGAGGGAGGGAATAGAAAGGTAATCCTGGTGCAAGGTTGTTTTAGTGGCTTTGGTAGACAGAAAAAACAAATCTGGGGTATTAAAGGAGGATCTTTCATAAGAAATATATTCATGTGGATAAATTCGTTTTCAAATTTCAAATAGATCGTCGGTGCATGATATTACTTGACCTTTTGTTGTTATTCTTCATCATAAGCGTGCAACTCACATTTACTAATTCATTTTCCCTCTAGTGGCAACATGCTTAGCTTTCAAGAGAATGTAGAAAAAGGAATCAATCAAATTCCTTTGGATCATGACCAGATAAATGGTTGGACTTGGAAGCGTTAAATTAGGAGATTCAGATTTACAATTGAAGCTGGGAATAAAATATCCGGGCCTTCACAGTATAATATTGGTGTGTTTCGTGAAATGAAATTGTGTAAAGCTAATAATGCGAAAGTAGTGCACAAGAGTCTTAGGGGACTGTACAATGTTGAATGGACCAGTCAAACCATTGGTGTTCAAACCTATAACTTGATGTCCATCTGAAACTGGTTGGTGAAACATTCCTAATCCATTTTCAGAAAAGGCTCGTCCGAATTCAACTCCCTCTCTCATTAGTTTAATTGGGTGAAAGCAGCACAAGTGATGGAAAGGAGATTGAAGGCTATCCTAGTACGTTCCATAAAAGGGAAGAGTGTAGGACTAGGGAGGAAATTTTCATGCAAAGAATTAGGCCTTGTGCTATTGAATTCCTTATTTACTTACCAAAGTGGGTCGCTTTTTAATTAATTTTATTTGTATGTACATTGGGGGAGTGAGATTGAGCACACATAACATAAGTTATGTCACATTCACACATCTTGTTAAGTTGTGTGGGAGTATATATAAGAGTGAATAAATAGGTGTTTGGTTAGGCACATGTGAGAGGGAGGGAATATATGTATAGCAGTTTTGGAAACTCCCATAGGGATTGGGTGATGATGAATTGATGATAATGATAGGCATAGGCTCAGCTTGTTGTGATTCCACTTACCCACTCACATCTATTCATCACTTGCTAGCTACTTACTTCAGTTCCCTCCTCTCTCTATATATATTCATTTCTAACTTATTTATTATGAGACACGTGTCTACTAATTGTCATTTACTGTAACTAACTAATTGCATCATTGCTGTATCCACTCCTCCCCTCTCCTTTCTCGAAAATCATTTCTTCTTTTTTCTTTTCTATATAAACGTTTATTAATTAACTAGATATACCTCATAATTCTAGACATCTTCTTTCAAAGAAGAAACATCTTGTAAAAGTGTAGTTTCTTCACGTACAGAAAAAGAGAGAGAAAAGGATGAGTAGTGCAGATGTGAGGTTGTCATTGACATAACATACATGTGTAGAGTATCACAACCATACCCTCCTGGCTCAGGGAGTAGGAGTCCATTTTAGGAGTTGTAGCCATATTGGAAGTTGAATGTCATTAGACTTCCCTTTTGATGTTTGTGTCAGAATCATATTAACATGGTACAAGGAATTGCTGAATACAAATCACACTAGGCAATACCCACATTTCCTCACATCATCTCTTGTCAATCACTTTTTTCCTTAAATAAAGATATGAATGTTGTTAAACCACACCACTTTTTTTTTAAAATAAAATAAAAATGCTCTCACGTACTTACTAGCCATACCTCGTACATCATTTAAATAGACGGATGTGTATATCTAATCCAATCTCTTAAAAGAGTGTTAATCAGTCAGTCCTATCCTATATAGGCTGATGAGTCTATGACTTTACCAGAATCAGGCCTCTAACTCTATCTAATTTATCAATTAGTGAATGTTTAAATTTACTAAAGTATATTTTAAAATATTAATTGGTACTATGTATTTATATTATGTTAAGACACATATAAAAAGAATAATTAACTAATTCATTGTTATTTTACACAATACTGACTTACAATCTTGAATCTATCTTTGCATTGATACTTATGCTACTTAGTTCATCTCAAATTATTTATCGTGTTTTCTAAAAATAGTTGTCTTCATTTATTTGTTAATTTAGAAATTTAAGACAAACATTCATTATTCTTTTCCTATCTTACCCTTGTAAGTAATTGTCCTCAATTATGAGGAGATAATACATAAATAAAGTAAATATTATGAGGAGATAATACACAAACATTCATTATTCACCCATTTATTATCACACAAATATGTATGGATTAGTATTGTGATAATTGTATTACTGATACACAACTTATTAACTACATTAATACTGATCAACATAAAATAAGGTGGGTTACGTTGTAAATGTATAGTATAACTCCTTAGAGGCGCATGGATATTGCAAATGATGAGAAAATAGTAACAAATTAGGTGTACACTTTAACAACTGTATATAGTACGTACGCCGGGGTGCAGGGTGCAGAATGCAGAATGCAGAATGCAGAATGCAGAGATAGGATAAAAACAAATTAAACAGCCACTCTCTCTCTCTCTCTCTCCCTGCCAATTCCTGCTCAACAAACATCACTATATAACAACACTCTACACTTTGATCATCACAATATACATTCCCAGCTGAATATGGCGGACCCCAGCCACCTGGTTTACGATTTCTGGAACCAGCAGTCCTCTAATGATCATCATCAGCATGTTCCAAAACCTAAGGTTCCATCTTCTAGAATGTTCTCTTGCCTCTACTGTTCTCGCAAGTTTTGCACTTCTCAAGCACTTGGAGGACACCAGAATGCTCACAAGCGTGAAAGAGCCGCTTCTCGCCGTAATATCTTCTCCACCACTACCACTACCACTACCACCGACTCCGATCATAACAACAACAACAATATGCCCCGTTTCCATTTTCTTCCCAACAACAATATCATGACTACTCCTAATTACTGCTGCCACCTCCAAGCACCACCGCCTTCAAACAATAACTTTAACCCTTTCTCTTCTTCCGCTTCTTATCCTCCACCACCGAATCATCTATATTTTACTAGTGGTGATAATAATGCTACGACTCTCTCCACTCCCCAGGATTTGTCCCCCATTGATGAACACCAGATGAATCTCGACCTTACCCTTCGTTTGTAAGAGAAATTGACTCCTCTAATCTCTGTTTTTATCCCTAATTCTCTGCTAGCTCTTATTAGTTACAGTCACTTTCTTCTTTAGGATAATCAATAGCGACCTACTGAAGCTGTGAAGCTGTGAAGCTTTTCAGATCTAATGTCATTATATCATTACTAGCTAGCTAGGTACTAAACTAGACTTTTAATTCCATGTACTAGTTCAACTTCTAAACTTTGATTTTACAGAGCTTTCTTTTCATTTCCTGTTTAATTAGTTTTACATGTATTTACCAATCGTTAAACAAAGCAAATCCAGTGTTTAGCTAATTAATGTCTCCTCTATTCTCTTAATTTTCTTATCAACTGCTTATCCATGTTTTGGACATTAGGGAGGGGGAAAAAAAGTGACATCACTTATTAAAAGTTTTAACTTATAGTATTGAATTAATTGGATACTGATTTTATTTTGTTTGAAAAGAGTATACTATATGAAGAAATGTGATACATCAGTTGTGGAGAACATTATTTATAGCTGCATGGAGTGCATGGATGGTTCAGAAGGCAGGCCTAGATGTTTGTTAGGAGAGTAATTAATGTGAATGTGATAGTAACTAGTTGTGTTTTCAATAATGGAGCAGAGAAGTGAGTAAAACAAGTAACCAGGTTGCTTGTCTTTATTATTTGATGATCAAGTACCTACCTGGCTACCTCTTAATTCATTTTTTTGCAGTGGATAACATATTATGCCCTGTCGTCTAGCCCCAACAAAGTGAGCCATTCTGTTGAGCTTCAAAACCAACCCCCCATTATATTTACCCCTTATTGTTACAAAATAAAAATCATTCCTAACTTGCTCATTCTTCTGATTTCCTTTATTACTCAATGTATACACTAACTAGTAGTAGTTCTGAAATTCCTTAGTCTGCAAACACAACAACTACTTCCACAATAGGAAAATCAAATATTACGTTGTTATATAAGTATAATACTAGTTTCAATCTTAATGGCACATGTAACATTATTAGCATTTAGACTTAGGTTTTTGACCGACTTCATAATTACGTTACTATACTTTGGACGACCCATGGAGGGACCACTTCCACCTAAATATCTTTTGCCTAATCAATTTTGGTCTCTCTTTTTCCCTTTAATTTTTTTTAAAAACAATCCTGTTCTTGATATGAGATGGTATTATATATGTCCACTACATAAGCCAAGACGTGTTTTTGGGCATTATTTATGTAACGATTAAAACTTAATTCTTGTTATATATATTTGGCTTTCACTTCTCAAAACTTGCCAAAAAGAAATAATAATAGCTCCACTCAAACAACATTAATGTAAACAAGTAATGGATGAGGGAATAAGTGGCCTACGTCATGACTACGAGTGAGCTCTTCACATGCCATAAAATGTAAAGATTGATCAAGTCGCTGCAAAATGCTATCTGCTTTATAGTAAATCATCAAATGAAGCATAGCATATTTTTGTTCTTTTAAACAAGATGCATATTTTATCCAAGGATATATAAGAAAAGAATTAAATATATGTGAAAAATAACTATAGATCAAAAGTGGGAACTTCAGAATCAAAGCCATGGGTAGCTTGGTAAGGGAGGCGGGCCATTATGTTCCTATACGGATCGCTCTCTCTTTTCTCCTTGAGGTAATCAATGCATCTCTCAACCTCAGACTTCACTTCCAAGTATAATTCATGTGCTTTCTCCCTGCTTTTTAGTTCCTCCTTCCTCCCTGCAACAAGTAGTAAAACGTCATCAAACATCCATTGCCTCCCCAGCAGCATATATATCCCAGGTTACGTGATCAGCTACATACTTCAGGAATATAATTACCTTCTGTTTCAATTGGCTTGCCAAAGTAGAAGTAAAAACGGCCAGGAACTTTTGGAAGAATGATTGGAAGATGTACATCTTGGTTTGAAACCTCTCCTTCAGTGTCATTTCTGTGTTCACATGCAAGACAACATCCAATTCCATGAATTTAACTGTTACTGAACTAGATGGTTTGCAAAGTGGACCAAAATAAATAGAAAAGAAAAACTGTACGCAAGTAAACAAGGGACCAGTAGCATCAACTTCTATCTTGGCGAGACTGTCAACGTAAAAGTTTTGACCAATTTGTAAGTAATCCTCCTTGTGCACAGCTTTTTGCTACCTTTCTTCAAATTATTGTTTTAGGCTAAGATGCAACATTTTCATTCATAAATTAAACAGTCAATTAATAGGTGATATCCATTATGAGCACCACTTTGACATGCTAAGTAGATGTTATCGTATGGCACGAATTATGTTTCAACTGGTCTAGAAAGGTTGAACATGTTAGGTTTTTAACAGTAATGGACATTTCAAGTCTTCTAGCAAGAAGACACAGAGCACCATGGATTTCCACCTTATGTGCAGCAAATAAACTTCCAGGTATTAAAGAAAGGTCCATTAACTAATGCAATATAGAGACCAAGGGCATGGTTGGTAAGAGAAGTCGCTTTCCAGGAAAATGTTTTCTGTGGAGAAGTCATGTTTGGTGTTTGGTTGATAGAATTAAAAGAGGAGGGGGGATGATTTCCTTCACTTGTGAGTCGAAACTATTTCTTACAACTATCTAGACTTTAAACTTCATATTAGTTACTTGTTTCAACTAACACAAAGATTATTAGTAATCTGTAGTTCTGAAAAATTTCATCAAATCACTCTCCAATTTGCTAATATTATTATTAATCTTTAATATATATTATTTTTTCAAAAAACATTTACCATGAAATATGACTCCCATCATACCAAACACACTCTTAAGTCAGATAAACTAAGGAAAGAACAAACTCAATACCTGAGGTTCTCCACTTCACCAGTTAACTCTGCTATGCGAGCCTTGAAATAGGGAATCTTCATCAGGTCATCGTAATCAAGGAGCATCTGATTAAAAGATTGGTGAGTGAACAAGAGGATGAATTTTGTGATACAAAAGTTGCTGTTTCCTCCAACAAGGAAAACTATCTCAGTGTTAAGAACAGCAAGTTTAGAATAACAGCCGGTCATAGAAAAGCAGTATCTGTTTAATTGTTTCTTAAGGAAAGAGCTTCGGGATAGTCAGATCTCTCCATGTGCTTGAACCAAATTTTCATTTCATCTTTTAACAGAAAAGCAAAAGCATTTTCTCCGATCCATGCTCAAAACTGTGTTTGGAGGGAATTATTAGTTATGAAAGTCTTTTTATAATGAGCAAAATATCATCACCAGCCAAATAATGACTAAATTTTCTGCTTACAGGATTTCTTTCTTAGAATTTTCTTATGGTAGTTAGTAGACAAGTTTTGATATATCCGTTAGGGAACTGACGCAACAAGCTGTTCTGTGCCATCACACCAAATCCATTCGCCCTTCAACAATGATTTCATCTTGTCATCGTAAGTATTCAACATTGCTTTTTATATTTATATTTATGTATCCCAAATAAAACAAACTCAAATTTGTAGTGAAACAGATCCACCAGAATAGATGTTGCATGTTCTGATTAAAAATATTTCAAAAAAATGTTAACTCGTGACTACCTGGCCAATATCATCTTCTCCCACTGTACCAAAAGGTATAATTTTCGCTCCAAATCTAGCTGCCATCCTGACAAATTCAGACTGTTCTGGCCAGAACAATTTGTACTCCTCCCCCTGAAGTTAGAAGACCAAATTATTAGAAAAGCAGCATGCTTTTATCTTCTGGTCATTGGCTATTTAATAACCTAATTCAACATTTAAAACTGCAAGGATTACTGCTATTGTTCCAAGTCAATCTCCCATACTTAAGCAAATATCTTTCAACAACTTATTTCAGTATTTAACCTTGGCCTTATATTATATGCTAGATATACACTTATCAAGCTTTCCTTAAAATCACAGACAAAAAAAAAAATACATAGCATCATGAGAAATCAACAGGTTGTAAATTTCAATTTTGTTTCATCAATATGAAAATGACCATTTAATTCTACATTTAGTGACTGGGTCCAGACATACAAAGTAAATTAGTACATATATACTTACAATATCAAATGCTTACAGATGAGAGATTCAATTTTCAAACTGAATTGTTCAATTTCCTATCATAATTAGTATCTTCAGAACATGTCTATTAACTCATTAACTGTTATCCAGAACCACACCAGTGGACTAATATCCAGATTCCGGCAAGGGAGGGAAAGCAGGTTTTTGAGAAAATTCAGAGGAAGCACTGGAAAAGATTCCAGAAGGAAGTTGTTGCAGCAGTTTGGGGGGCTATGATCTATCACATATGGAGAGCCAGAAACTGGAAATTGTTTAGAGGAACTACCCTACAGGCAATCGAGGTAGCTGTACAGATAAACAGGGAGAGTATACATAGAATTGAGTTGTTCAGAGCTTCAAAGAAGGCACATAGAAGTAGAACCTTCTTACATAGGTTACTTACTACTTAGATCATAATTTTGCTTATTAATTGTATCTAGTTGTTGTCAGTTGGAGGCCTGTTGTTCACAGCACAGATAGGCTGTGGGGGGAGGTGCTCTTTAGGTGTAATGGTGGTAGTTTGTTTGTGGTAATAGTCACATGGTTGCCAAAAAAAACAACTCATTAACTGTTTCACATGACTCTATGTTTCAAGTGGAGCAGAGAAAATCACAAACTAATCACAAACTTTTAAGAAATGCAACCCTTAGATTCTTAAAATAAAATATAGAATTTCTTTTTCTTTGAGAAGGTAACATTTGTTGTATATATATTGACTGCACAAAAGTCGGTAAATATAGAAATATTTTGAGTAGAGCATTTCTTAGCAAGATGTTTTAACTAGATAATACCTTCCGATGAAGAGCTTCCCGCATGCCCCCAGGATACAGCAAGGCGTGGGATTTTGATGATAAAAGTTTATAGAAGTTAGTTGCCGACACGGGAACTGCACCCATAAATCGGTAATCATCATACAAGGATAACGCAGGCATATTTCCCTCTCTTAGTCTCTTAAACATCAATGGATGTGCTATGCCTCGTAGGACAATCTTATGTTCATTCCACAAACGGGATACCAAAGGAACTAGTTCAAGTCCAAGCATCATGTGATAACCAACGAGTAAGACTGGGCCTTCAGAAGGAATTCCAGTCAGACCCCGAACAATATTCCCATTCTCGAGAGTTGATATCATCACAGGGTTGAAGGCAACTTCCATCCACCTGTGTTTAATCAGTCACACAAGTACTAACAATTAAAAAAACTTGCAGTATTTGTGTTATTTATCAAATGAACCAAGTACACGTTAAATAGCAGATGCAGAAGAGTTGATTCACTATGCCAATAAGAGCTTCTGATTAGCTTATCCCTAGTTAAGTAGTCCAAAGGTAGCATCTTGTATAGAGAAGCAGGACCGCCAATAAATATTTTTTTAGCATGGAACCTCATTAACTAGATATCCTATCTATGCACTTAGAGCACAATATACAACTGTAAGTGACCAGGAAGTAAATTATGCGTCCTACGGTTCCAACATAGAGCAGGACAATATACCTGTATGGTTGATACACACTGTCAAACTCAGAAGTGCTTGGCGGCACAAAATCTGTAACGAAGTCAAGGTGTCTTCCACGACGATAAAAATTGGCACCCGTTATGGCAGTTACCAAATTAAAGTCTGCTTCCTGCATAAAAACTTCAACTTAACATATACCCCCAGCAAATATGTTTTTGCATAAGATTTGGTATGAATGTTCTAAAAGTTGGAGTAATATCTTTGTGAGGACCCAAAGTAACCAGTTATACGTATGCAACACTTAGAGCATACAGGTAGACTAATGCAGGACAATATCAACTGCCATGGGTACTGATTCTTCCAGTAGGAAGAAGACATGTAATATGCCACTGTGTGACATTTTTATGGAATCATATTGATAGAGTAATTTTGTTGGAAGGCCAAAACTGAAGTTTGCACTTTCTATCTTCAAGCTCATCGAAGATAAAAAGTAAGTAAAAAAGTGCTATATCAGGAGCATATCTGATATCCTAAACTACGGCAGATAAAAGAAAATGAGAGAAAAAGCTACAAACTTCAGCTGGTATACAAATTGCATGGAAGATTGCAAGTTGGAAGAGTGCAGTGAATATCCCAATAACACGGACCTATATTTTGCCTAAGCAACTAGAAAGCACACTATTACCAGGAAATTGCAAGTGCCAAAGACAGAGGGCTTGCTATCATCTTACCTCGCTATGCCCATAACTGATCCTTGAGGTCCCATCTCCTACTTCACTTATTCCTAAGCCTATTCATTCATGTTTTCCGCTCCATTTTACTAAAAGGCATTTTTTCTTTTTTTTCTTCTTTTTCCTTTTTGTGTCATTGAATAAACCTCAATGAGACTTCAGATACAGGGCTTTTGGAAAAGCCTATCTATGATGCAAAGTCTAATCAAGAAGCTCTCTGCTTTGTTTCGTTGTTTGTGTTTACTCTAAAGGAAGTCCCTGAACTATTACCATTTGCTTTAGCAGCTATCAGTATGGTACAGAATAGAAGTCATTTGTGGAAGTTGGAAAGAGGAATTGGTCTGAAAGGGTTTGGAAAAGAAGAACAACCTACCAGGAGAAGAACATGACCACTGTTATTAAATCTCCGGATCTCACAGTTTGGAAGCATCCGACGAAGCTTCTCAGATTCCTCAACGCTGGGTATCAAGTGATCCTTTCCACTGCATAGCAATATAACTCTTAGTCACACATAGTGATAGTCATGAAAGCTTAACTTGAATTAGATATTGCTCAACATGTCTGGAAAAAGAAAAGAATGCAACAATTCTAGTCTACACTAATAAACTTGTTGTAAAGATGACAAGAGAGAGCAAATCAACTATTTCCCTGGAGGGAAGAGGCGTTTAAAATCTCTCTTTCATCAAAATCTACCAGTGACACACTGGAACTGTGAAGAATTACCTGGAAAGTACCAGAGTCTGAGCTTTGACAGCATGGAGGCGAGAATTGACAAAAGCCGCAGCTGATTTGAGAATCTTCAGCCGATAGATAAGTGTTTCTACAGGTAAAACATCAGCCAGCACCTGCGACCTTTTTCATCATTTTCTTGCTCAAACTGACAACAAGAACAAACTCTAACTGAACATATCAACTAATAATGGTTGTCTAAGTTAAAGTCTTCAAAAAGAGTGGAAAAAAGAAGACCAGCATGGGTATACATGGTGAACGAAAGGGAATCTTATCAATGCTAAGAAGATGCCACAAAGAATAAATTGATGAAAATGTCCAGATGCAACATTTTTTTCTAGGGTAATCAAACTTTAAGAGTATGAGGGATGAATTTCGCATTTAACCTACAAGTTAAGACTTTTGGACCTTACAGATAAGTAGGATGAAAATGCTACATCACCGCGAAATAACTCTGCTACTGCTTGTTGCAAAGGGTTTCCGCTGCCAGGAATTGCCACTGCCACCCTTGCAGGAACACCTAATCATTGTAATTGAATCAGTTGTCATTTTCATCTAAAAGTTCACCACAAATTAAACTCAGTTAACCAATTTAAGCAAGAAAAATTGACAAGTATCCTCTGAATTCATTTAGTCTCAATCAACAACTACGCCTCAATCCCAAACAAGTTGGGCGGCTATATGAATCGTCACTTTCCATGTCACTCCATTTTGAGCACTTCACAGTCCAGTATTAAGGAAAGATTAGTCCCAATCAACATGATAACTAAAAGTACAAGATGTAAATTTATTTGTGCAAGCGCTAAAAGAATAGGTGATGATGTGTTAACATTACAAATCAGATGCATTATGAACATACACATACTTTATCAAGAGAAGTTTAAAAGACAGGTTGTAATAACAAGATGAGGTGTTGCTAAATCTATTGCTTCTTAAACAATTAATGCATACAGCAAGCAGATCTGAATGATTTGTTAAATATTGGGATTAAGTTCATCAAGTTATTGGTTTTTCTGGCTGAACAGTCAAACTGTTCAAGTTGAATGGAAGTTTGTGGTGCAAGTTAAGAAAAAAACAAGACCAAAATAAGTTGCTCCACACTTAGAAAGAAGTATGCATTGTCTCAATAGATACACTTCTTTTTGGGAAGATACAATGTGAAGTGAGTGATGTGTGGTTATATATAGTGAAGTAGATAGGCAAGTAAACATCTTGATTGGTGACTGGAGAGCATGCTTAGCATGTTTCCTCCTACAATTCAAAAAAGCAACTCATACAATTCTAGTCAACAAGATTTCTTCATAGAAATCCTAGGATTTTGCTAGGAGCACTGAACAGTTATCTTTGTTCTATTGAAAATATGGTTTCAGTACAACCAATGTACTGTTTTTAATGCACACAACTGTTACTATCTCAAAAAGAAAATGATTTCTGATAAGAAAAGATTCAGAAGACATAGTAGGCCTGAAGCTAGGATCATTTATCTACCAAACCAAACAGTTCACATTTCATCTAGCACGCTGATCAAGGACATGCAGGATAAGAAACTTCTTTTTTGGTAGATTTCTGGAAAAACCGAGTTTGATTATTTAAAAAAAAAGTTAACCTTTTCTGGAAAAATTACAAAAACTGAAAACAAACTCAGTTTCTGGAAACTTCAAAACAAATACCACCAAAATATACAACTAAGAGCCTGTTTGGATTTGCTTAAAAAAAGTAGCTTTTAAGCAATGTGATTAAAAGCTGAAAATAAGTGCTTATAAATAAGTAGATACGTGTTTGGATAAAAAGTGCTGAAATTGGAAAAAAAAACTGTTAATGTGTTTGGTAAACAAGTGTTGTTAAGCACTTTTTTATTGTAGGAGAAAGGGAAAGATGAAGAATCGGGATGAGAATGAGAGAAAAGAGAGTACTTCCATACATTTTAGGACTGAAAAGTGAGGGTAGTGTTGGAATTAGGGAAAATTATAAAAGATAAAAAGGTAAATGTATTGGTCAAACTTAAAGAGAATTTCAAGCTGAAAGCAAAAAGCTGGGGGGGGTCCAGCTTTTAGCTTTTAGCGTTTTTTAATCAGTTTTTAGCTTTTTTTAATTGCTTTTTACTTTGCCAAACACTTAAAAAAGCTAAAAAAGAGATTAAAATCTGGTTTGACCAGATTTTAATCCAATCCAAACAGGCTCTAAGAGTTGTTAGCAGTTATCATAATGCTAGTTTAGCAAGACAAATTCCATCTACTTGAACTATTACACTCATAAATCAGAGGATGAAGGTAACAATAACCTGTCGTCAAACTTAGCATTTTAACCATGCTTGGTTGGAGTTGCTCAGGAATGACTTCCGACAACGTTATCAGATTTTGCAGCTGAGATTCACGTAGACGCGTGGCTGAGACACATCATTGCAATCAGAACTATGAAATGATTCAGGCAATATAAAATTCTCACATAATGATTATGACATGTTTTTGAACCTGGGTTTGCCAAAATTAGTGCAAGATCAATATGAGGATTACGAGCAGCAACAGCAAGTGCTAGGCATCCCCCAAAAGATTCTCCAAGAAGATAGATGGGACGTCTTGGTGTATGGTGATGCTCTGACCTAACAGTTGCTTCAACCAGGTGCACCAGGTCTGAAGGGCAGTTAATGGGAAGTATTTCCCACTGTTACTTTCATTTCAAATGATAAAACCAGCACACACTCACAAGTTTAAGAAGAAAACTGCTTAAGATGGAAACAGGACAGGTTTGTCAAGTAACATTGTTCAAACTTCAAAAGTAGACACGAGTTTAGTTACATATTACAAAGAAAGGCAAAAAAGCACAAGATATCAGGGCATAAACATTCATGTTAATGTTTAAAGAGTAACTGCCTGGCTTTTCCAAATGCACCGCTTGCTGAGTTGGCTTTCTTGTCCCATTTGTTAGGGGCAACAACACTTACTGCCATTTTCATTCTTTAAATATTCTTATTCAGATGTTTGGTTTCCATCTATTAAAATTCAAGCAAGCAAGTTTGCCTAAGAACACAACAGGGGGATGAGGAAGGAGATACCTGAGAACGATGTTCGATCTGTAACTGGAACATGGAGACACCATATATTGAACATCCTTCACATATGGAAAGCACCACCCGAAAAGCAAAAAGAAAAGAAGAAGAAGAAAACTTAACAGGATATTTTTGTCGAGTACAACACAAAATCTTAAGGACAATAGTAGTGCTGAAAATCAAACATTTTAAATTCCGACATTGTGTTGAAAATTTCAATTAACAAACTTACTTTCCAAGCCTTCTGTGATGCTTTATAAGGCCAAGTCCAACACCATCAATCCCTGCAATGTTCCGTAAATAAAACCCAGCTTAATTAACTAACAGATTAGCTATTTAGATCACTGTATGAACAGTTCATAAATGTTGATACGGAGTAGGGTATCTGTCTAGCGTGTGCTTCATATCAATATTTGCACTATGGCTTTGTTCATGAACAATCAGTTACAAACTTTGCATTTACAGCTAGTTGAGATGATCTTAGTGTTTATACAAGAGGATCAGTAAGCTAGAGCCCATTATTATGTCCAACAACTTCATATTTGTTTTCTCGTTCAAGCATTTTTTGTTACAGTAGTGTGTTGTATATGATGTCTTGTTCAGAAAAGGTGGAATAGTATGGTGTTGTACAAACTGAGGAGTTGAGTATGAGAATTGACAAGGAAGTAATGATGAAAAGGAAAACATAGACATGGATCTAGAGATGGGCAGCAGCTATTATATATGAATATAGTGGAAATGAGTAAAGACCTGGTAAGTAGAGCAATAGAGGGGAGTCTTTGATAGGAGCAGCGCAGTCCAAGGGGGAAAACCAGCGTGGTGGCCCACCGTCGGATCGAATCATATCCTTGCTCCATTCCATGTAATCTTTCATAGTTGTTTCCTCTACCGACTGACCGATGGAGGCGGCTGCAGATGCACGCACCAAATATTTGAATCTGGCAGAGGTGACGCGGAGGCATGACTTCCGATACTGAACCAGCGGCGAAACACCGGCCACCCCAGTGGAAATAGCCGCCATGGCCAAAAATCAAATATGTAAAGGAACAAGTGAAAAGCTCCTTATATCTTCCTTGTCACTTTTGGGGAGAAAATAAAGAATCATAAAACCAAACAATAACGCCTACCAATATGCAGAGCACCCACTTACACTCTATTTGGATGGCCGTATTATTTTAATAAATATAATATTTGAATAAAATTGTATTCGATAAAGATAAAATAAAATTATTAATTAATAGTAAGTAAAGATAAAATGAGAAAAATGTATAAGATAATGATGTGATTATACCAAATAGATAGTTATTTAAAATCAGACTTTTTATTATTATCTAACGATGAATTTTAATAATACAATGAAAATTAAGTATTATATTTAAACTAACAACACAAATACAATATCATAGTAGATAACAACCAATCACACTTTTGATCAAGTACTTAAAAGCCAACCATTATTAGCTCATCCACATGTTAATTGTTTAGTGAGTAGGAGTAATTAATGTTTTAGTTGTTGCATGCCACGCAATTCTTCTGTAACCACCCTTAAAATTAAAACAATTTTCTTGATTGATCAACAATACAAATTTTGCCCGTAAGCAAATTAGATAATAATGATGCAATAAATAGGAATTTTAATCGTTTGATAACTACACGATGATGTTGTCTATTTTGTACACACGCTAACAAATATCGGATAGATCTAGCTTTTGATATATGAAAAAAAAAAAAAAAAAGAGGATTGTTTTATCAAGAGTAAGTGATGGGTCGACATCGGTCCTTTTTTACGAAAAATTAAAATGATGGTTTTTTTTTATAAAATATAAATATATAGGTCAAGTTCTACATTTAATAGAAAAAGTTAAAACCATAATTTTGAATCCAACTTTTAAAAAAATTGAGATTTGAAATCATGATTCCAAATAACATGTTCAAACACTAATTTTAAATCATAATTTCAAACGCCTACTAAGAGTCTATATTATGATCCCATCGAATAAGAAATAACAAATAGGTACAATTTATTAGGGGTGTGCAAAAATTGATTTAACCAATAAATTAAATCGATAAAAATGTTATTGATTTATCAATATCGGGTTATTGGGTTAACGGTTTCTAAACGGTTTTGTAAAAAAAAATATTGGGCTATCAGTTTGGTTTTACTTTTAACGGTTAATGGTTAAACCGATAACCCAATAAGATTATATTAAAATTATATTTTTATCCCTAATTATATAATAGTGATTTTAGATTTTAAATATATACCCTATTATTTTTGTATTTTATAGTTGTTGTCTTAGTGCTATTATATTCTTTCTAAAATCGTTGGCTTGGTTGGGTTCTACCAATCAGTATAAACTATGAATTGATCTTATTTTTTCCTTTGAGAGATTACTACCGTTACTATTGCATTCAAGTTTGTTCTAGTAACAACATATTTGAATTTGCTTATACTTGTAATATGTGTGGATTTTTATGCATGAAAGTAGTGTATATACGAACAAATGAAAATAAGATAAAGAAAAAAAAATATAGGAGCATTTTCTTATCGGTTAAGCCGGAAACCGATCCGTTAAGGACCAAAAATCGATAACGAATACCTTATTGGTTTGATTATCGATTTTGCATATTTACAAATCAAAAATCGATACACCAAACTAATAATACACAAAATTGAACCGAACCGACCGATATTGTAACGATCGGGTTCGTCGTTATATAAATTTTTTGCTTTCGTAAATTTGGGGAAAACAATTTTAAAATATGTTTGAAGTAAGTAAGGTGACGTCATGGGAAAATTTCTGATTTTCAGAAATAATCCGGGCTGATGTCACTCCGCTATAGCGGTAACTATTCCGCTATAGCGGAACCGCCATAGCGGAGGGGTAACCGCCATAGCGAAACGACGGGAGGCAGTAGCCTTAAAACGAGATTTTTTTAAAAAGTTTCTCCTCCTCAGTTAGAAAACATACGAGGGTTTCTCCAAAAACCCTCTCATGCTGCTCCAAAGCTAGGAAATCATGAGGAGGAGGGGTCATGGCTGAAGGGACGTGGAGCAGCGGATTCCAGGACCATCGTTCAGTCGGGAACGCCTTCATGGAACCAGAAACGCACGATTGCAGCTGTTTGGCGTCCAGGTAGGCTAGGTTTTCTTGAGTAGTTAGACATGTTTACATTATGTATTCATCGTATGGCGGAAATGGAGATTTCATGTTTTAGGCCTCCGGGTACGGAGTCTGGTGGAATTCAGTATTAGTTATGAATGGACTAAGGATTGGTTGGATTGAACTGTGGATTAATTGTAGTTAATTTGGGTTGTTTATGTTGTCTTGGCATGCTAACATGATAGGACCCAGGGACTGGGATGTCGGGAAGGTTCGGGGAACTGAGAATTGCAAGGACAACTAAAAGGGTATGAAAATGGGGAACCCCTAGGTGAGGTTTCGAGAATGCGGAAAGCATGATGGGTAGTCGTTGTTTTGCTAAGGGCTAAGAGGGTAACTCGTGATGTTATTATCTATGTAAGTTCCGGAATCAATGGGGTGTTAAATTATGCTAAAAAGGGGTAGATCGTTCATTATATGTAAATAAAGGGTGAGTATGTTTAGTCTTCAGACGAAAGACGATGTTCTGTTGAATACCCGGGAGAGAGGGTAGGTGATGACTTACGATTCCTGTGAATGTTGTATGTTCTTGTACTCTTATCTAAGTGTTGGTATGAATTACATTGCTTAGGGGAATTGTTTATAATGTCTAAGGGTCCTTGTTACAATCTGTGGATTGAACGGTGTATTGCTTATTGGTTTTACAAGATGTTTGTTCATTATTTTGACTATGGATTGTTGACATTCGGTTGGCTCGAGTACCACGCCTGGTACGAAATATTAACGGTTGGCTCGGGTACCACACCTGGTACGAAATACTAACGGTTCGATCGGGTACCACGCCTGGTACGGATATAACAAATGGTTGGCTCGGGTAGCACGCCTGATACGGGTTTACTTTACTGCATCATTGCATTGATATTGCTGCATTGCATTGATATTGTTGCGTTGCATTGACTGTTATTGGTTTTGTGAGTGGACCGAGATGCTTTATTGATTTGTGATATTGGTAAGTGGTCCTTGAGTGACCGGGAATCTTGTTACGTCTGTTGAATTGGTCTTGAATTATGCCGGGTTGTCTGTTTAATACTTAGGTGTTGTTTAGAGGGGATCCTAAGGTGGGTCCGGGCTATACGACCAAGGTCGTGGTTGGTCATGTTGTTGATTGTTGATCGTGGTCATAAAGGTGGTTTACTTGTGATTGATAAACTAGGGGAATGGCTGAGAGTCTTACATGGTGTGTCTAGTGGGTGATATCCTGGTAGAAAATTGTCTAGGAAATCCGGGGCGGGTCCGGGAGATTGTGTGTGGTGCCTTGGGCGTAGTGGGTCTGGAATGACAAGGTCTGGGTTGTTTTGGATGTATAGTCATGGAGTTGACTAGGTTAATGGTGAGGCAGTCAGAGTTGGATTTAACAGTTGGTCTAAGGTTAGTGTGACCTGAGAAGTCTAAGCTTAGCGTGACTCGGAAGACCTGAGAGAGAGGGAGTCGGCAGTGGAAGGAATAGAAAGAGTTGAGGTAATGGGTATGAGTAGACGATCGATTGAGATCGGGTCAGGTAAGGAAAATAATGAGGGATGGAAATTAAAATACATTATTTGCAGTCATGTTTTTCCCTGTTTTGTTATATGATGGTAGGAGTGGATTCGGGTCGACCGATGATGCCTACCAGTACGTGTGGTTGTACTGACTCTACTCTTGCTATACCTTTTTGGTATAGTCTGGTTGCATGGCTTGTGATATTTCATAGGTACATGACGATGGTGATATGTAGCAACTTCTGTCCTTCCTCCATGACGGAAGTTGTGTCTCGTTTACTTTCTTTCTTGTATAAATCTTGTAGTAGCTCTTGTACCTGTTTAGACTAGATTCTAGGGAGGGGTGTTTTCAAGTGTACAACTGTTCTTTTACTTTTCGGTGTTGTAATAAAAAGGTTTCTTTTGAGAAGGAAAAGTTAATTTTGCTACTTTCTATTTTTTCGCATGTTACCTGTTGGACGGGTGGTGAGGGTTCGTCTATCTAGGTGGTTAGAGTAGGAGCCCGCACGGCCCAGTAGGTTGGGTCGTGACAGATGTGCACCCTTACAATTTATAGAACAATTACATATTATGTGTATGTATTGGTCAATTATGAGTTTATATATAAAAACTATGTGTATTGTTTTTATTTTCTTGACATTGATTTATCTTATCTAGATCGGTAAACGTATAATTTTACTTCAATCGAATCTAGCTTGATTTCCTGATGAATGTTATGACAATTTGTCAGCTTAGTTGAGGAAGTCGGCTCTTGTTTTTTGAATCGATCTATGATCGAATAAAATGAGTTTGACACTTATACATATGTTCAGAGAAAAAAAATTACGATGGCAAGCCCTGCTCCACTTGAAGAACCTCTGAACAAGGAAACAACATCAAAATTTGATGGCAAATTTCTAACGATCAACAGATTTTGGTGACAAGGTAGCCTAATGAATTTTATGGTGATCCGCTAGAATCATCAATACACGTAGTCAATTTATGGTGATCGGCAAAAGTTGGGACAAGACTACTATTTTATGGCGATTTGCCAATATCGTGAAGATTTAATGGGCATGGGTGATTTTTTGTTGCCATATTATTTTTTTTAAAATAAGGTCAAAATTTAAATAGAGGCACTGATAATCAAGTATTTGTGCAGCAGAAAATGACGCGTAATGCCTTTAAAAGTCCGATCTTAAATTCTTGTCTCCGTTTAATAATATCCTTAAAAAATGACCAAAACTTGAAAAAATTTATCCGGTAAAATTTAGTTTGGCCATTAAACATAAGTTTTGTTGCCTATAAAATAGAATTCGTGATCAATTGAATAGATTCACTATCTTAAAATATATTGGACTCCTGCATTATAGACAAGACTAATTTATGATCTTATGGCCGTTTTGCCGCATGAATTTATTGAAACGGAGGCTATTTATTAAAAAGATTATTACATGGGGCCAAAAATTCAAGATCATCTCCTTTAGGGCCATTTGTGAAGTTAACCCGATTTATTGAAAGTTGGGCTTAATCGATGAAGCAAGTGGCCCATATCCGTTAAGGTTCCAGTCCAGTTTGGAGCAACGTCACTGGAAAAAGTTAGACGAATGATAATTGAACACGTGGTCCATCTCCGATGCAAAATGCTAAGGCGGCTCCCTATGTAATACTAGACCACCCAGCTGAAAAGACTTTTCTTCTCTATCTGTATCTGAATCTGAATCTGTCTTCAACAAGCAGCATGGCGGATTGTGCGAGGAAGTTCCTCCTAGCTACCCTATTAGTTGTATTATGTTTCTCATGGACAATCTCAGCCTCCGACTGTCCATTCATTGTTGCACACAAGAAAGCCTCTCTTACTCGCCTCAAATCCGACATCGAACGCATTTCAATCTCCATCGACATCTACAACCAAGGATCTGCGTATGCTTTTCTTCCTCAGATCCCTACTTCCTCCCTTTTGACTTTTCCTTGTTGCCTAAATGCATGATACGTCTCTCTGGATTTCATTTTAATTAATCTGACCTTGTTTCCATAATAGGAAAAGGATTACATAGATAATCCACAGTAATTAGCATTAATTGTTAGAGGTGTCTTCATCCGACCTCTATTTATGGAGTCAAAGCTAATAAATACAATCATAGTTTGCTCGTTACAGATAGGGATGCGAATTCTCTTGATCTGATTGTTTTATTGGGTTACTTAATGTAATTAATTGAATTTTCTTCTTTCTTTCTTGTTTTTTTTTTTCCTTTCTCTTTTCCTTCCCCATTTTACCATACAAGGGAAGTGCAATTTCAAATCGGTAAATCAGATTTCCTTCTTTATCGAAATCCCTATAAGATTTTTTTTATTGCTTTCTTCTTCTTTAAGGTGAAGCATCCTTGGAAAAAGAGAACCAACCAATTGCAAAATGATATTGACTGGAATCCCTTTTTGACTTTACCTCCCATCCTCAGTAATTAAGCATTATATTTGTACACTGCCAGGAATAAAAAGAGTAAAAGATTTTTAACGAGTTTAGATCAGCTTTCATCTTTGTATGTTATCATCTGAGAGTAAACCGTACATTTCGAAATGATTCAAACCTTGTGCTCGTTCCTGAACCATGTGTGGGATAGACTAGTTCCTTGGCTTTAACGTGGTGAAAAATTAGGAATTAAGAATCTCATTAGCTAATTAGAGAATGACTTTGCGGGATTCCTTTTATCTTTTCTTGTGCAACCCACATCACTCTAAATTGTTCTCGAAGATCCACCTCCAGATTTCTGCCATTTGCTATATATGCATTATCTTTTACCTATGATGTGCCTTTGACATGACAAAGCTCTTTTTGTTCAGGACGGCATATGATGTGAGTCTTTATGATGACAACTGGTCTCGAGATGTATTTGAAATTGTCGCTGGTAACACATCCATGTCATGGGAAAGGCTGGATGCGTGAGTCCTCTTAACACTGGTGGCATCTGACTATTTAATTTCATTATCTTGTCTCTTTTTCATGTTGGTTTGTTTGTCTGATGTCAGTGGGGCTTCTCTCTCCCATTCCTTTGAGTTGGAAGCTAAGCAAAAAACAGTGTTTTATGGGGCACCAGCGGTCATAACATTCCGCATTCCCACTAAGGCTGCTCTACAGGTTTGACATTCTTGCTTATATGCTTCTACTTGGTATGCTTGATATGGATGGTGTTGATCAATAGTGTTCTCGTTTTAGGAGGCATTCTCAACTCCAATCCTCCCTCTTGACATACTAGCTGATAGGCCTCCGGAGAAGAAGTTTGACTGGGTAAGCTCAAATACTAGTAGCTGCAGCTGCACAAACTACAGAACACATTTTTTGTTTATTATAGTTTGCTAAGAGATGAATTTCTTTATTTTGCATGGACTGTCCAAACTCTTGGTGAATATTCACAGGCAAAGGTATGACATCTTTCTACAATAATGTTTAGATTTGATAATGCTTACTGTTACGTTAGATTACATACTAAAACTGGAGAAATAACCCGCCGCTAGGTTGTCAATCAATATCTGATATAGAAAAACGTATTTGAATTTAGAAAGGAGGAGGACTACATGGATGGAAACCTCATCTTATAAATATGTCTCTGAGAGCACCCCCTAAGTTTGACATGTTAAGTTGAATCTAGAATTTCTGCATCTTACATGTTCCATGTGCTTGCCTTCTTCAAAAAGCAGTAGGGTTGTTTGGTGTGAGGTATAAGGTATAACAATCCCGGGATAAAATGCAAGATTATTTTATCCTGCGTTTGGTTGGAGGTATTAGTTAGTCCCGGGATTATTTATCCCACCATTTATACCATAGTGATGGGATAAGTTGTCCCATATACATGGTGGGATAACTAATCCCGGGATAACTTGTTCCCAACCAAACGACTCTTGGGTATGGCACTTCATGGAAATATTTGAAACTTATGAGAATTAGGACCTCATTTTATCTCACTTTGTTTACAGAAGTTGATGGCAAAATATGGTTCCTTGATTTCTGTGATCTCAATTGTGGTTCTATTTGTCTACCTGATTGCAACCCCTTCAAAGTCCAATGCTGCAAAGGCAAGCAAGAAGAAGCGCTGAATACAAATTAGATGGCTTGCAACTTCAGGCTTGGAACCTTCAGGCTTATCCTGTTTGTCTTTGTTATTCGAACAGTTTATGTACCAGTTTTAACTTTTACACTTGTAACAACATCCAAGCAGGTAATTAGACTGAGATGTTAGTCTTCGGCAGATCTCTAAGCTAAGATTTTCACTTTTATGAGAATTTTGTACTGGGTTCCTTGAATACCTAAGTTTTGTTTTTTATGGTTGGCTTGCTTCTTGAGCATCAACAGTTTCATTTTCTTAACACTTCCAATTGTGCCTTTTATTATTAAGAGGTGCTAAATATTTTGTTGGTCGGATGATGGATTGATTAGAATTGTTTATCTGACAAATATGGTGGGGTTTAAGTGAGGTTCTAATCATTTCAGGATGCTTGTAATATTATAGTTAACCAGCCTGACCCCACTTGTAGTATTACACCGGGTTTATTGTATTGTTGTTGAATATGCTTCTACATGAACCAATAAGAAGCATCCTTGTCTTGCTCAATGGTCGCCAAGCTTTTGAAAGAAGTCCCGAGTAACCTATCTTTCCATCCTCGAATTACAAGAATGGCCATTTTTCATAAGGCGAACGAAGGAACAGACTAGTCCAGTTAATTACATGTATCAGTGAGGATAATGCAATAAAAACTGACAATAATATGTATTGATTTGGTCCTCCAACAGAGGAATCAAATTCAAAGCAAAAAGTAATGACTCACCCAATTCACCACTCACTGTACTTGTGCCAATATTGAGAGAGACTCTCTGGCCAGTGGCCGCTATTGGTGCAAGTTGTGAGTCTTGGTTAGTGAAGCTGGGGTAACGGAAAATAATCTAATTTGTTTTCTCCCATACAAGAGACGAGATATTGTGGGTGCTGGAAGAGACCCAAAGTTTATGAGAAGATGACTTATAAATGGAAAATCTAAGGATTACAGAATAACGTAAAAGAGTAGATATGAGGGGAAAGCTTTTGTGAGAGAGGACCCTTCATTCGTGCTTTGACGAAACTGTCTTCATTCCAACAAATAAATGAAGCTTAATTCTAGGATTGCATAACATTTCATTGAAACAAACAGCTGTAGCACAAGGATACGCTCCCAGTACAGATGCACTCTACAATATCTGAACAAAATTAGGTGCATCTCTCCTTGGCCCAACCAGTGTGCGATACAAGTACATCTTCTCTATCCTATCTTTATTACCATCAGGGCTAATGATCTCCACACTGAGCCTTGGCATCTTTTGTGCCAGTGTCTTGCATGCTCCAAGGGTCACTTGGCAGGACAACATACAAAGGGATCGCAGCGTTTCATACTTCCTCACGTCCCCCAGGAGCGCCACATTACCAAAAGGGCTATTCGTGATATCAAGTCTTTTCAGTTTTCTGCACCCATTCAACACATATAACATCCCGTCATCACTTTCTCCAGCAAAGTAAATGGTTAGCGTCTTGAGCTGCTCAGCATACATTCCTATGTAAAGGAATACTTGATCAGTTAAAAGACCAGAGAGTCTCAGCCGCTTAAGGCCTTTGCATGACTGTACAATCGCCCCAAAACCTTCATCAAGTGGCTGATTAGTCATCGCATCTGGCAGTTTTGGGTTCGCAGTGTTCAATATAAAACAAACTAAATTGGGGCAATTTTTTGCCAAAGTTATCAGTGCTGCATTAGTCATCTGCCTGCATGCATACAACAATGATTTAAGCTTTGGGCAACCAGTTGATACAGCAACCAAGCCTTCTTCAGTAACACCAGAAAACTGTGTCGTACATTGGAAGACCCTTTAACTCCTGCAACTCTTTACAAGCAGAAGCCACAATGCCGAGACCTTTATCTCCAATGGTATCTCGAATCTATAAAAAGAAGTTTCTGTTATGTCATGTAAATGTCGAGAAAAGAAAGCAGATAAGTTATTGAAATAAAAGGGGGCTAGAATATCGAACCCATAGGGACTCTAGCTTCCGGCAATGATGAATCAGTTGGCAAAGTTTACTACTGCTGATAGGCGAACAGCTCAAATTCAAGGATGTCAAACTCTGGCAGACTGGATAAATAGCACGCAGGCAGCAAGGATCAGCCAAACTAAAAAATCCAGACAAGCTCCTAATTGAAGTACACTTGTGAAGAGCATTCTCTAGTTTATAGTAAGTCTCTGAAACTGGATTAGTGGCAAAAGACCCCACCCCCAAGTCCACCAATTGAGGAGCTTGAAGTAAAATCCTCTGAAGAACATGAAGAGGCACGACAGAATTTACCCTCAGACTTGTTAGGTTTGGACATCTGGCCACCAGTCTCACAAGAGCTCCAAAGTTAACTTGTCCTCTGAGAGAAGCAAAATTTAATGAGACAAGGGTGGTGCAGTCGTCCGTCCGGGAAACAACTAAGCCACTGTCCTCTGGCATCATCTAGTAGATTTTCTTGCAAGTTCAACTCTCTTAAAAACCTGCATCTTGGTGAAACTTGATCAATAAACCAAAGACTATTGAAAGCAAAGTGAGGTTCTGTCCAAAGACAACAATGTCCCAATTTAATCATCTTTCATTATGTATGGCGCTGATAAACATAAACTGAATTACAGCCAAATAAGGTGCCTTCACAACAGAAAGCATAGCAATAAATTTGACATGACAATACAGTATCCCACAAGGGGAGTTAGATTTTGGAACCAAAAAGAATTACAACCAAGGGGTAAGAGAAAGACTTGAAATTAGGGAGGGATTGAGAAAGCAGGTGGAGGCTCTTATGGGAAACAACCATTCTCTTCAAACGAAGCTCTAAAGAAAGGCTCCCCAGTTGGAAGAGAAAACATGAGAATTAGGTTTGCCCTTGAGTGTGAGTGATTTAAGGCCTCAGGTGTTATGGCATAGCAATTCCCCACCAATACCTTTTCTCTGCTCAATCTTTTGCATACAAGAGACACTGTGACAAGTCAAGTAGTGGAACACCACCTCCTCCGAACGGACCCTAATCCATCATCATCATATTATATTATCGCCAAATATATATCTGCAGGTCAGAACAAATCTCCTTGCGCCTAGGTAAATTCCTAACTTTTCGTGAAAAATAATGGACAAAGATAACACACAATCACAAATCAAACTTTAAGTTTTAACATACAGTATATATTCTCTTATCAGCTTTATTATTATTATTGGCCTCTTAATTTTCTATAGTACCAAATTAAATCCTAAAAATTAAAATAACAATACAAGAAACAAATGTCTTGTAGTATTAATTATCCAATCACATCAGCTAAACCAGTTTTGAAGACTGCGGAGTTGACTGACTACTTTTATTTTTTCATTTGATTTGACTATATAACAAGATATTTTGGTATCTTAACAGCCAAGGTGAGTGACTTAATTAGAATACATAAAAGAGGAACCCCAAGTCCCAACGCTATAATTGACTTAAGTTTGAGGTGTACAGTGGTAATCTAATTTTTGACAAGGAAGATTTCATAAATCGTGCATTCAGCATAGTTAATCATCTTTATTTGCTAAAACAGTCGAGCATGGAAGTATTGGACTCTTCATCTTGCCTAAAAGTAGTAGATCCTACCTTCATCCGTCACCCTATACGTATTCAAAAAAAGGAGAGACAAGTTTCACATATTAATCCAAAATTATCAACTCATTTAAAACTTATAAAAGCACAAATAACATTAGCTGCAACCTCAGTCACTACCAAGTTTAATCTTCTCCAACGACAATCGACAGCTGACCTCGTTTGGATAATCAGATCTATTTACCCACTCCTTAATATAAATTAAAGCATTACCCCCACATTTTTCTAGTGAAACACAAACAAATATTCCTACAAACTAGTCTACCATATACACTCACTATATCCAACTGATGTTTAAAGCCACTTAACTATCATCAAGGGTAAAGTACAAAACAATTTAAAGACTGATATGAACTGCGGTTTTTCTCTGCTCACTTCATTACAGGTATTTGTTATACAGAGAGGACAATGCAACAACTGCCAAGATCACACATTCATTAGCCCTCCCCACCAGAGGAATTCAAGTCCAAGAAAACAGCTGAACTGTGGATAACTGTAAATTATGATCTGAAGAGTTGACCACTCTCTCAGTCGTAAGAATATCTAGCCACATTGACTGGTAATAATACATCACCACAAGAAATGAGCAAATGAATGAAGGAAAAGAACGTTGATGTTGGCGAAAGGAAGAGGTGCTCCATTGTTGCCTAAAAATGGTCATAGTCTGTAATCCACAGTTTCCTCAACACAAGTTACTACATCACTTTCCACATATATTCAAACTTTTATTAAAACAGATACGCAATTTTCGTTATAAAATCCAACATGTCACTGGAAAGACGAGAAAAAACAAATCTTTTGCATAAACAGAGTGTCCTACTTGGAGCATAATCCACCACGCATCCCCCATATTCCTTTTGCTTTTTCAGAAGTCAATATTTTGTTGGAAACAGATATTTGCTGAAAAAAAATTCCCCGGCAAACTTTGGTATATCAGTTCAATAGACTGTCGTGTTAAACCAAGTTGTCAAGTGATCATTTGATCTCTGATCCTCCTTAGGTTCAGATTAGAGCCATTAGGCGCAAATCCTGCAGTCATAACCTGGTCATGTAGGCCCTCCTTCTTGTAGATTTCTGCTGAGTTCAAAACACCTGAATGCTTACTATCATATTACAAATTACTCATTCTTTACTAACAATGATCATATCCCAGGGAGAGGGCCATTTTCAACTTACTGCTGATGAACCAAAACTGATAATCAGTCAAGCCAGGTCAAGCAAAGAGCACACACTTGTTTTGTAGATGCTGGCTTTTCTTGAACAACCACAATAAGTGGTTAAAAAACATTATTAACATCATAATTTTTCATGTATGAAATGGAAATGAGATGAAAAAATCAGCCATTAAAGCTTGGTACACAAACTTGTTAAACATCAGGAATCATATTCCATCCAAAGGCCTAGTTCTTACAACACAGAACAGCCTGATTGCCAAACAATAACCTGTTCTTCTTTTAGAAATGCATGTACAAAAACATATGAAAGAGTGGCACATGTTGAACATCTGTTAGACAATTCAACACACATCTTAGATATGAAACTAAATGATTGCATCTGGTCTAGCATTACAATGTCTCCCTTGTGCAAAGAGAAAGCTTTCATGAGAAAATTTTCCGAGTGATACTGCATTTACATAATCATAGAGTAACCTTGGCATGTTAGACTATTCAGTGTCTATCTTAGAGAGGAAACATTGATGTGAAATAAACATTCACTTTCAGAGATAAGCCAATCTCAAAGGGTGCATAGAAGATGCCGCACTTGCTACAAATAGCAATTAGTGAAGCATCTCTAGAGAATTAATATTTGAAACTATGTGGGAAGTAAACAAGAGCAAGAAATCAATAGTAAGAGAGATTAGTAAAATTGGTTAAGGGTAATGTAGATGAGAAATATAGATCCAAGTCGAAATACAACAGGAATTCAACAATTGCTACTAGGAGGATGAGAAGCTGAAAGACTGAATGTTGTTTTCAAAATAAAAATAGGTTGCTCAGAACTCAATTAAGCATCGGTACCATCACCTTTAACGGGATCATCAGATATCTTAAGTCCAGATTGATGGGTACGCCGTCGAGTCCTGGAGGGAATAATGTTACCCAAATCGACCTCGGCCAGTAGATCGTCGGAGAGGTCAGTATCAGTGTCAACATCAGATTCGGCTCCAGAATCACTAGAATCATCATCGTCAGAGTCTTCAATCAACTTTCCCTTCCCCTTGTCATCCCTTAAAATCCCCTTTCCCTTACGATCGACTTCTGCCTCTCCGTTGGACTGCTCATCGTCTTCTTCATAGTCATCTTCATCTTCATCTTCATCTTCATCTTCATCTTCATCTTCGAGCTTTTGCTTCTTGTTTACATCGTCTTCGTGGGGTTTGGGAATGGCTTCTTCTTCAGCAGGAAAATCTCTTTTGAGGGGGAATGTGTGTTCTTCTTCGTCTTCTCCCATGCCCTAACTAGGGTTTTGGCGGAGAGTGTTCACTACAACCGGAAATTCTAGCTGCGCTTGCTTCCGCTCCGCAAAGTGTAAATATTCTAAAATACACAAGATTATTTCAATTTAATCATGAGAGTTTGATTTAAAGAGCTGTTTGCCCATAAAAGTTTATTCACTTTTTCCCAAAATAATTTTTAATTTATTTGACAATCAATGTTTCGCCATGAAAATTTTAAATTCAACTTAAAGTTGTATTTCAAATTTAGAAAATACCTTCTAAGTTATTTTACAATTCACTCTTCATTTTTTAAGTATATTCAAGTATGAACGTGAAAAGTATTTGAAATATATATATGGCCAAACGTGCACTTGTTTGATTGTTTTGGAGCTCTCTATATCTGAACTCACGTAATATAAGGAGTGTGATAAATTAATAAGTATTCTTTCATCTTTACCTAAGGGTCTTAGAGCCTGTTTGGATTGATTAATTTTAGGTTCTTTTAAGTTAAAATAACATTTAAGTACTTTTGAAGTGTTTGGGTAATTAAAAAAGTGCTTATAAGCTAAAATGATAAAAATAAGCCAAAAATCATAAATTAAAATTTCTAACTTATGCTTATAGTCAAAAGTAAAAAATCAATCCAAACACCCTTTTGTTATAAAATACGAGCAATATATAGAATAATATAAAGCAAGATATTGAGACAATAAATATGAGAGAGAATGTCATTCTTATTTCTTTCTTCTGTATTGTCAATTGTATCTTTCAATGGATAATGATCGTCTATTTATAGTACAAGATGTCTTCTCAAGTTAAAAAACTTAAATGGTATTCATTCATTTAGTACATTAATTTTCAAGGGAGTTACGGAAGAGACATCCATATTCAGCGGATTTATAACACTCCCCTTGGATGTCCATAGATAATATAGAAAATGTGCCTCGTTAAAACTTTACTAGGAAAAATTCAATGGGAAAAAGCCTAGTGAAGGAAAAAGAGTGCACACATCTTGTAATACGTCTTGAGTGCTGCCTCATTAAAAACCTTACCAGGAAAACCCAATGGGATAAAACCTTCGTTAAGGGAAAAAGAGTGCAACGCGTATTTTATTTCCTCTGATGAAAACTTTACTTCATATCTTGGAGACGATGCATTCCAGTCTTATATCGCAATTTCTCAAATGTTGATGTTGGCAACGACTTAGTGAATAAATTTGCAAGATTATCACTCGAACGGATCTGTTAAACATCTATCTCACCATTTTGGTAAAAATCATTTGTGAAAAAGAACTTCAGTAAAACGTGCTTTGTTCTGTCTCCTTTGATATATCTCCTCTCAATTGGCTTCATGAGTGACTATTATCTCTGCATGATTTAAAGAAATGACAACTACTGTTTGCTTCATTGAATACCAAGATATCATGTGCCTCTATATATAAGCAAATAACCCGTCTGAAATTGAGCTTTATGTGAATTCGATAAATACGTTGCATCAAAATAACCAATTATTTCTGACTTGAAAAAATAATTCCACATCAATGGTTCGCCGAATATATCTGGATATATGCTTAATACCATTTCAATGTCTTCTTGCTGGGGAGGAGCTGAATCTTTCAATATATGTTGATGGATGAACAAACATTTTATTTGTCAAATGTTATGAGTACACATATTTAATAATACGCATTTTTAGCTTCCTCATTAAAAATTTTGCCAAGAAAATTTAGTGGGATAAAATCTCGGCTAAGAAAAAAAGAGTACAACGCCGCATTATATTCTAATTGATTGCAACATCACTTAATTCTTGTAATGAAACCGCCAATACATAAGTGCACCAATTGCACTAAAATATGATACTTTCTAATCATTTTCATGAGATTGAAATTGATCTTCTTTTATGTTAAGCAATCTTATAACCATTGTGGTATTCAATGGTATCGCTTTAAAACTTTATAAATCCTTCAAAGATTTTCATATAACCGTCACTATCTAGCTAAGACACGACAACTATTCATTTATACGTATTGAAGCTTTTCAGTATTGCCAGACTGAAAGAAACCTCATTGCATCCACCACAGGAGAACACGTCTCCCTATAATAATGCCAGGAATTTTACGAAAAATCTTTATGCCTCAGGGCACACCGTACTTTAAATCTTACGATTTTACTTTTCGCACAATAACTCATTTGTACCCCACTGACATTATACATTGATCTTTGGACTATAAGTCCAAGTATTCACCTTTTCAAGCGAAATACAATACTTGAATTACGTATTTTTATTAGGTCAATCATTTATCTGTTCACACTTTTTGACAGATTTGAATTCAAGATCCTCGATACCATTTATAATGTTGAGCACATACATTATATCAAAGATATCATCAATGATCGTTTGATATCGATTCCAATACGACATAATTTAACAAGATCTCTTCATATTCATTATTTTTCAGGTACCTAAACCTTTGCCAAGGTTTTATGAAGTGTTATGTCGGTGCTCTTTCATTGCACTTGCCTCAGTATCATGATCATTTACTCGTCTCCTTCTTCAAGGAGTTTTACCTTTGAAATTGATTGATTTATCACGCTTCAGGCGTGTCGTAGACCCCGTCCTTCAAAGACTTCTCATTAGAGCATCTGCAGCTGAATACATAGGGTCAGCAAACACATCTGGCAATTAGTTTGCAATATTTTTACAAATGAATTATCTCTTGAACTGCAAGTTCACATTTTTTTTACGGGGATCTAGATAATTCATTCCACACATAATTTTCAGCTGCTAGTCATCTTTCCCACTAATGTTAGAAAATCTAACATTTACCCTCAATCTTATTTGGGGACCCATCTTTGTGTGTGGTGGAGCAATTTAGTCATATACCGCACATTCAAATTTTTAAATGAGAATTATTTGGCTCCTGACCATGAACTAGTTATGATAGGCGAACTTTGTTGGCTTGATGCATACAAGTGCTGCTATATTTTTGATATCACGTCTCATACCAATTTATTTTGGGAGATTTGTCCTCATAACCAATGGTTAGCTATAATTGGAGGCATACAATTTCTGCTAAATCAACCAGCATTATCAATATAATTTATAGTTTGGAATCATGCTCTTATTTGACAATCGAGCAAACAACCTTGCAAAAATTAAATTGCAAGTTAATATCAAATCACATGTGACCATTTCAGAGATGCATCTATTAAATCATATAATAGTAATCGATTTACATGGCAGGTGAACGGGCCCATATTCACTTTTTTATGCGTTTTAAAAATTCAGAAAATACAATTCCAACCTTAGCTGGTACAATAATCAATTTATTGTGAGAACAAGCAGGACAAGAGAATTCGTGAAGAACTTTTCATTTCTTCAATATATAACCACATGAATTCTCAACTATTTTTGCATCACATTTGAACCGGTCATGCCAACTGATATGTGTTTTAGTAAACTTCTAGTTTACTGTCGCATGTGATTCCATCACCATGCCTATATTTGTGTACTACCACATATTTTACACACCATCCATATGGTGAACATCTCCTTCAAGGAGAAAATTGTACAATTACGATCATGATCATTAAAATATTATAGCCAAGACTTATTTTTTTCTTTTATCCTTTGGTAATCCATGATAAGACTTACTGCAATATTTGTGATGTACTAAAAGTACGTGATCAATGACCTTTGTGCCAAAATAAATTTTTATTATCTCTCAAACCTTTCATAAAGACAAGATGTGACACTTATCCAACCATATATGAGCATGTCCTTATCCATGATTTTAATCAAATCTTGACACATTCAATTTCAAGAATGATCGAGCATGCATGATGTTTATCACAAGTCTCATTCTCTTCAAGGAATGGACTATAACCATATGTATAGGCTTAATAAATTTTCATTCGAAGCTCATTGTCATGACTTAAAATTTATCATATTTACATGACACACCTCAACATCACTTTGAAAGGTCAAGTGTACCACCACTTTATATCCTTATATTTTGATGAAAGATTTTTAAAACTTATCAATATAGGTCGCACGATAATAGCGTGATCAATACCTTTCATACTAAATTGATGGTAACTATTTACCTTCATCTTTTGAAGGACCATTTTGAGAACCCATAATATTCTTCCTTTTATAATTATCAGAATTTTGTCCCCTACCACACCCAAGTTCATTCATATGGTCACAATAGTGACTTTATCATCTTTCAGACTTTATCCTATGCTGCTACCACATTCACTTCACGGATCGGAACATATTCAATGGGTTGGACTTCACAATTTTTATCAAGAGCATATCAATTTGCTCAGTCATTATTATATCATCAATATATCACGTTTGGACTTGAACCGAATACCTTGCCCATATATTTGACCATATTAGATGGGATTTGAACCCAATTATCACAATGATAACTATTTTTTTTACGCCCATATTTATACATTTGAACATTTATCTTTTTTCAGACATATTATGTGCTGCTACCACATTCACATAAGAGAATGGAGCAAATCAATTGAGCGAATTTCATGACTTTTCATCAAAAGTTTATCATTTTTCTTTAGTCATTATTATACCATTATTATGGTGCATTAAGACTTAAATCCAATGTCTTACCCACATAAAGGCATGCTAGAACATAATACGATGGGACTCAAATCCAACTTCTTATCATAATAGTGCATCGAAACTCAAGTCGCTGCCTTACCCTTTTGGTGCGGTGGGACTTGAATTCACCTTCTTACCCTTATCAATGACATAATTGTCCAAAGTACAATAAAACTCACTCTCAAGTTTTATAAGAATATTACCACTTTATAATAGGTATAGGCATAAAATCATTATGCTATTATATCTTCTTTTTTTATTTGATAAGTATTAAATGTAGAATTAATCAACTATTAGACATCAATATAGATTTTGTAACACAACACAAATATCATGTATGATAATTATTATGAGCATAAAATTAAATGGTGCATACCCGTGCATAAATAAGGTATAAAGTTATAACATCTTGACAAAGATCATATATTAAATAACACCATAATATGTCTACACCGTTAATTTATTCAATTACAATGTGTAATTTCTTATTAAATTATATGAGTCAATTAGCACAAAATAGAACTATGCAGAATTTTTGCTTTTAGAAACATCAAAACAATATGTGATCCATATCAAATTACACATTACTATAATTAGAAGTATAAACACCTATTTGAACAAAGTCATATTTCATACGGTGTAAGCATAGATATTTTTGACAAATATTAATCCTTTTTAAATTTAATATTAACCACTAGATTGTCAAAACAAAATGGAGAAACACATTCTTTTTTTTCTGATTAATACAAGTATATCAGAATCATGTGCAGGAACAATAAACACTGAAAAAATTAATACACATACTATACAAATGTGATTATTGTGTAATGAGTCATCTTACTCTGAATTTATTTATTATAAATCTTGTAGAAAGAATATTGTGTGCAAAGCATTTTTTTTAATTCACACATTAATGGGTTTATTCAATACACATTAATATCTAGTATACCAGTAAAATAACTGTTTAATAAAATATACTAGCAGGAGAAATAAAAACTTGACAATATTAGAGATTCTTACAATTATATATGTAAAGAAAGATTAGCAAAAAATTACCTCGGCACCAAAAGCACTTACCACCAATTTTTAACTAGGAATAAGCAATTCGTGCTGATAACGTGTTGTAAAATACGAGCAATATATAGAATAATATAAAGCAAGATATTGAGACAATAAATATGAGAGGGAATGTCATTCTTATTTCTTTCTTCTGTATTGTCAATTGTATCTTTCAATGGATAATGATCGTCTATTTATAGTATAAGATGTCTTCTCAAGTTAGAAGACTTAAATGGTATTCATTCATTTAGTACATTAATTTTCAAGGGAATTAGGAAGAGACATCCACATTCAGCAAATTTATAACACCTTTGAGTTTGAATCATAAATATAAAATTACCTTTATTGAGAAACTCTTTACCTCCAAGACATGATTTTACTCTAACTATGAATAGGAATGGAATGGACCGTCGATGAAACGATGACAAAAATGTTCTTTTTCTATCAATATAGAGAGCAAAAAAATAAATAAATCAGGTTTTGCTTCCCTTTATTATATAAACAAAGAAATAAGGATCAAAATTTAGACCACTCACAATAGTTTTATCTAAAGTAAAATCTTCACTCATATATATTGTGATATACAATAACAAGGCGACTATTCTCTACACGTTAGTAAACAACGTTATTAAACGCTTGAGTTTGCTCATCACAAAAACTACAAACCAATCTAGCTTAAAGCTAAAATCATGGACTACACCCTTTTGAGAGCCATGTATTTAACTAACATACTGCCCTTTGATCTCCCTCATATCTTCATATATTAGAGTTTAAACAAGACTCAATTTTTTATTTTTTTTTATGTTTATATAAAACATAAATATGTTAATATAACAATTTAGATTTTTTAAAAGAACAAGTTGGGGTTGTCTCAAAATATGTGAGGAACAATTTCTTTTGAGATAACCATGAAGGTGAAACTAGATTAAGATTAATTGATATTTTTATATGACATGTACATAAATATGTGTTGTATATTACAATTAAGCATGACTTTTTAAAAAAAACTTTATATACAGATATCAATGAGGCTTGAGTAATACAGTAATGATTAAAATTAGTAACGCCTTTTATTTTAAAACATTTACGTAAGTTGGACTTGTCCCAAATCTATGAGGGATGATTCTATTTGAGACTAACATACAAGTGAACTAGATTTAACTTAGTTGATTTCTTTTAATGTTCGTATATGCACGTAAACATGTTATGTATGACAACTATGATTTTGAAGGATATGTTAAGAGTTATTTTTGTTCATATTAAATAAGTTATTTCAAATCTTCATGGGATAATTGTACTGGAGATAACCATGCTAGTGAAACTATATCTAATTTAGTTGATGTTTTTAGGCGGAATTATACTGACAGGCTCTTAAATATATAAGTACGATTTTATTTAAATTTTTGAATTATAACTTGTTTCAATTGAACATCTAAATATACGATAAAGTGTTATTATTAAACACTTTTGTCTTACATATTTGGAAAAGTTTTTATGTATATTGTCAAGCGTATATTATAGTGAGAATTGACCACATAAAATATAATTATGTAGATTATAAAATTCGAAATAATTTATTAAATTAAAATTAGTAAAAATGGGATGAAGGGAAGGGAGTAATTAGGGTAGTTTTGGAGATGAGATATTGAAAAGGAAGAGACGGAAAACTGCTTACGTCCATCATAAAAGAAAAGGAGCACCTCCATATCCGAATTGGAAGCCATGAAGATGTTGAGTGTAGTAATAGTTAATTAAAAAAAATAAAAATGACGGAAACTCCAAAGCAAAAACAAAAGCACCATTGATTTCAGTTGGGAAGATATCAGAGCTTTTTCAACACCTGGCTTGCCTCCTCTTCTCCATCCGTCCTCACCTTCACACACTTCCAAACTACTTTCCATTTTATCGACCGTTCACACTTATAACAAAGACAAAAGTGACAACTCAACTAATACTCATGAATGAATCCAATCCACCCCCTAGCTCCCTTTCATTAAAGATTGGAAATCAATCTTCCCAAGTCCCAACTTCCCCTGCCCCCACTTTTGGCTCTTGTTCCCCTGAATGAACATTGCACAAATGTCAGTTGAATCAGTGCAATGTATCTCCATGTGGTCGCTAAACGCCAGACCCACTAATCTCAACCTCTTTGTTCATAATTACACTATCCTCCCACCCACTCACCGAAAACCCCATTTCTCAATATCACAAAAAGAGAGGAAGAGTGAGTGTACACACAGAGAGAGAGAGAGAGAGAGAAGAAAGCTTTTTACAGAAGCAGAAGGAGGTAGCATTGGTGTGATTATGGAGATGATGGGGATTACCGAGGCGTATGGAGTGATGGCAGATGGGAATGCAACACTTGTAGGGGACAACAACACTATGAATAATGTTGCTCCTCCTGTTCCTATTCCTATTCCTATTCCTTTTCAGCAGAGCACCAAAAGAAGTCGTAGCCAGAGGCGTAGGCGTTCTTCCGTCAACTTTGCTTCCCTGGATTTCCCATCCTTCCTCTCCCACGTGCCACCTCCTCCTCCTTTGCCCGCCGCACGTGTATGACCCCTTTTCACTTGCTCTCTTTTTCCCTACTGCATAATTTTACTGCTGATGATGATGGTTCAAATTCCTACAGACGCACATGGAGAAACCATAACTTACTATTGTTTCATCAATTTCTAGGTAGCTAGTAGTATTAATTTGGGGAAAAATCTATATCTTCTTCTTTTCTTTATTTGGTCATTAATTAAAGTGCACCGCTGATTTCTACTTTCAGTAAGTAGAAATGTACGAGTTTTGTATATGATTTATGTATTGACCTTATTTTGCCATGTCTAGCAATTTTTTATATGCATCTTCCACCCAATTAGTGTGACAAACCTACTTTCTCAACACCTACAGTATAACTCACTAGAAACATTCTCTTAAACATCTCAAATGGGCCGTGGGCTAGTGGATGGGCCTCAACCAGCCCAATTAAGTTCCTTCACCCTCTCCATCCATAAACGAAAGAGCAACGTAGAGCTTACTTTCCATTATCTTTACTACATCCCAGCTCTACCTTGTCTCTACTGACCTTTGTATAAATACCATTGTTATGCTTTACTTGGTTAAAGAAATACTGTAATAAAACTGAGATTGGAGATTTTGAGGGTTGATCAATTCAAGGGATGCCCTAGGGCTACACCATGGCGTTTACAACATTTGGAAGAGGACCAAAAAGGCTAAAGTAGGTCCTTTCCTTTGCAACTTTTCCATGGTGTGAAACTGAATATCTAAAGCAACACATTATATATTCAGTTATAGATTTCCATCATGCAACTATGCAAGGTGTAGTGTGATAGTCAATTAAGCTTTTAGAGTGATGGAGTATATGGAAAGTAAACCTTCTTATTTGAACCGATTAACTACAGGTTCAATTAAAAGATGATTGCCTAGTTGTCTAAATGCTTGACTAGATGATGCATCATTGAGTTATACATGAAAGATTAGGGAGATGATGGTCCACTAATTAGACCTTAGAAACATAAAAGCAAAGATGCTCCTTTTCACAGCGAAACAACTATCATCAACCTCTTGCATGAAGAGAAGATGGAACATTAAGTTATTGGGAAAAGGGGCAAATATACCCCTCAACTTTGCGATTTAGAGTTGATATACCCCTCGTTTAAAAAGTGATGCATATATACACTCATCTTTTAACAAATGATGCATATATACTCTCGTCGTCTAACAAATGGTGCATATTTACCCTTTTCGTTAATAGAGTGAAACAAAAAAAATAAATCCTAAAACTAGTTTTTTTAATTTCAAAAATGACATGTGACTTTAAAAAAATTACCTCACCCATTTTCTTTACCCCTCTAGATCCAACCCAACTTAAAAAAACTCAATTCCTCTTTTATTCAGACTCGACCCAAACCTATTTTATGACTGAGTAGAAGAGGGATTGAGTTTTTCTCATTTGGGTCGGGTCTGGAGGGGTAAAAAAATGGGTGAAGTAATTTTTTGAAGCCATTTGGCATTTTTAGAATCAAAAAACTAGTTTTATGATCTTTTTTTTCCAATTAAGTAAATATAAGTATGTTAATGGAAAGAGTAAATATGCACCATTTGTTAGACGGCGGGGTAATATATGCACCATTTTTTAACGAGGGGTATATCTACTCTAAATCGCAAAGTTGAGGGGTATATTTGCCCCTTTTCCCTTCTTTAAATAATCATTAAATTTGTGCACCAAATAACTCTTTGAGATCAAAGGGTGAAACAACCAAAAATTAAAGGCATTGCAAAATGAGAAGCTTGTAATTGCAAAAAACACGAATTTTATAGCTTAACGCGATAACAACCAATTGATACCTCTGCGATGTTGAAGCATATGAAAAGAAGAGATTCTCATTTCAAGAATATCATCTACTTGCTTGACAAGAAGATGGAGCATTAAATGATGTGCCAAACTCCGATGCTCGATGAGAAGATGACTATCCGCCGATCAATTGCATTAGTCATCGCGTGCCAACACATTGTTTATTCATCTATCATCGATATTCACATAAATGGATCTCATTTCCCGTCATCAAGGCGAAACTCTAATTCATATCGCCACCTCGGTAATATTGAGGTACAAGGAAAGAAGAAATTTTCATTTCAAGAAGATGATTACTATCTTAAAAATGAAGCTTCAACGGATGCACCAAGCTCTAGAGCGTGATAAGAAGAAAGGTCTTACATAGGAAAGGAAGAGGCATCATTTAGGTGAGTCACCTAGTGGTGTGGTATATATTGGTTAGGTTGTGAATGATTTACTTAATTTTGTAAATCGATAACATTGATGCAAAAGAAAAGCCTATTATCGTCCATTCGAGGTTATTTTCTTCATAACTTGTGAGAATTAATAGCCTATTTGGCCAAGCTTATTTTTTTTCAAAAGTGCTTATTTTTTTCTAAAAAGTGAGGTGTCTGGCCAAGCTTTTGAGAGAAAATAAGTGCTTTTAGGGAGTAACACTAATTGCTGCTCAAAAGTGCTTTTTAAATTTATTGGCCAAACACAAATTGCTTCTCACCAAAAGTGTTTTTTTGAAAAGCACTTCTAGAATAAGCATTTTTCAAAATAAGCCGATTTTAAAAACTTGGCCAAACAGGCTATAAGTACCTATGTAAATAAACTAGTTAACATATCCCACCAACTACATTATTTCTTGAGTGTCTTCTCACAAAGATCTTAAAGTCAAGATGCCTAGCATATTTTACTTGATGTCATTTGGTTGATAGATCATGTCATCTTTGGTGTTCGAGGTTCATAATAAGTGGGACAAAATGATCAAAAAGACAACGATATCCATTTATTGTTTACCAAACAAATGCTCCCTTTCTTTTTCGAATACAAGAAGACATTGGATCTTATGAGGAAATTATATTAGAAAAAGTCTTGATCATAAATTGAGGAAGATTCTTTTATGCCATATAAGGATGACGATACTTAAGAATGACTTTATGGATCTATTATAAAGCAATAACTAAGTAGACAACACTTGCAAGAAGGCATAAGTAAACACCCAACCTAATCTCCTTGTTGTATGGGACATGACACATATATCGATGAGTACACTTCAATTCCAACCTTGTTGTGTAAATTGCATCACTAGAATGTAGCTCATATAGCTACAAGCGCACCTCAACTCCAACCTTGTTGGGGTTGTCTATACGATTCTTCTATATTGTTCCATCATATATAGGTCCATTTCATTCCAATACTTAGTACTTTTTCTAAAATAGGAATTCTTTAAAACTAGAGATGTTCTTGATCTCATACTTGTCCTTACACTAACATGCAAACTTCGGACCAAACTAAACGTATAAGAATAATGTTATGTCATGTATCAAATCATCTCTTATATATAACTCACAGGTAGACTTGGAACATTTTAAAAATAGTTTTGTTATACATCTCAAAGATCAATATCAACACCTTCCTCACCACGACTCATCCTAAAGTTGACATGACCCAAGAAAATTCAATCGCATGAGTAATGCCCAGTGGCGGAGCCACCCTTTGGCCAGGGGGTTCATCCGAACCCCCTTCGGCAGAAAATTATACTACTTATACATGGTTAAAATTATTTTTTATGTATATATAGTAGATGTTGAACCCCCTTCGGCTAGTTCGTGTGTTTGTATTTTCAGATTTTGAACCCCCTCAGTGAAAATCCTGGCTCCGCCTATGGTAATGCCTATTCACATATTGGACTCATGAGATACACATAGGCTTAACAAATTAAATAGAAACCAACATAAACTACTCATGTTGGGTCTTATTAAATTGTATCATTGGATATGTATTGGGTAGTGGGCGAAAGATATTGACAACTATGGTGTAGTTATAATGCCAAAAGTAGCCGACTTGATATCAATAATGCACTTACCTCCTCACCATGACCCAAGAAAATTCAAAATCGCATGAGTAATGTGTATTGACATATGGAGCTCATAAGATACGAGTAGGATTTATACATAAATAGAAAACAACATAAACTACTCATGTTGTGGCTTGTTAAATTGTATCATTAGATATGTATTGGGTAGTGGGCGAAAGATATTGATAACTATAGTGTAGATATAATGGCAAACGTAGTCGGCTTGATATCAATTAATGCACTTCTCTAGTTCCAAGCCTTGTGAGTTGTGCCATTATTAGTCAAAACTTGAATAGCACGAGTAAAGTCATCTAAGGTCTAAGATTTATTTGAAGGAATGCAAATAGAGAAATATCCTCTACTACATTTTTTTTGGAAATCCATAGCTGTCAATCAGCCAAATTAGAATCTAAAATATAATGAGAGGCTAGAAGAACTTTATTCGGGAAATAGCTAAGATGTAATAGTTGTGTTGCTACATGCTACTACCAAACTGTAAGTCATAAGTAGCATCTCTAGATCTTGCTGCCCACCTAAACGGTAGGTGTGTGGTGGATGTGTGACCGGTGACGTTTGTGGTTGTTGTTTGTGCACCTATCCCAATGGAAGAAGAACGAATGATATGCTTCTCCGGCAATCATGGATTTAGCACTTGCACCTGATGGATTGGGCTTATAGTTGCTCTGGTGCGCATAGACTTAGTTATTAAGTTAATCAGGAAATTAACTTCTAAGGAATATTGTCTACCAATCAAGAGAGATCCAACTACTTTGCGACCTGACTGATTTCATGTGTTGAATTTGATTATAAGAATTTCTTACTGCGAAGATCATTCAAGTAAAAAGGTGCCCCTATATGGTCGATATCCAGCTTATGAGCTTCCTAGAATTGTGTTAGTGAGATAGCCTTGGAAGTCAGAAATTTCATCCACCAACCTGTTGGCAAGTCTGTTTGAAGAAGGTAACGAATTTGGAAATAGTTGGATTCTCATCAATGAATAAGGCAAAACATGAAATACCTGGCTTATCCCAGTCCACAACAACAACAACAACAACAACAACAACAACAACAACAACAACAACATACCCCGTGTATTTCTACAAAGTGGAGTCTGGGGAGGGTAGAATGTACGCAGACCGTACCTTTACCTCAGAGCTTATCCCAGTCCACATATAGCAAAAAACCACATGCAAGGTGATCCAATAATTTAGAGCATTACATGGATATGATAAGAATCTGTTTTATATGTGTTCACTCCGTAAAAGACAATGAAGCTGAAAATTTAATCATTCTATTGAAGCAAACTAACTGCAGTGAGTTCTTGAACATTTTGGTGAAAATGTTTGAGATGTTTGATGCTTATTTATCTATCCTTAGCAATATAGTTCATTCATTCCCCTCTCTTTCTGGCAAACATACATTTTCCTTGTACCATCTCTTATAAGAAACTCATAGGTTGTCTTGTGATCACAATTCAGCTAAATTTGGCCCTGGACATTAATAAGTCCTCTAACAGGTTGTTTACGCTTCAGGTACTTGAACCAACAGGGTTCAGATTTCTCTTTGACAAGCAGCTTCAGAACAGTGATGTCAGCTCCCTGAGGAGAATCGTTGTGCCCAAGGTTTGGTCTTTTGAAAGCATGGTCTTGTATGCATTTAGAACATTTGTTTCTTGTGCTTACTATTTTTTTTATTTGGAGTATACATTGAAGTAATAATTAATGTCGCAATCATTTTAGATTTCATCGTACCAATGATTTAGCAGTTGTCCAACATTGTGTACATAGTCTGCCACTTCAGAGTAATTTTATGCCGTGGTTAATTTCAGAAAGCAGCTGAGCGATATCTTCCAGCTCTTGAGATCAAAGAAGGGTTTCCAATAACAATGGATGACATGGACGGTATCCATGTTTGGAGTTTCAGATACAGGTCTGAGGTTATTTATTTTTCCAAATTTACTTGAGGGAGTGATGTTTCTAAGTCAGAGAGGCAGTGTAGATTGAAATGTCTGGACCAAGGATCTGAAGACTAGACTATTTGATAAGCACAATTAAACTATTTGATGCTGGCCATCCATTAGCTAGATGACATTCTTAAATGCCTGGCATTGTGGTGATATATCGCTAGTGCCTTAACAAATTGGTTGATTAAATCAGCTAATTAGGGGAGGGGGGTTAAGATGAATGTAGAGACATGGTTGCTTGTGCTATGGTCTTACATTTCTGATATCCCCTCAGGTATGAGTCGTTACAACGTAATTCTCTTCAAAGTTCTGATTTTTTTTATAGGTACTGGCCAAATAACAGCAGCCGAATGTATGTGCTTGAAAATACTGGTGAGATTTCCATATCCCTTTCTTTCCAAGTTTATTTACTTCTGTTCTGGTTCTTAGAGAGCTAAAACTAAAAACAGATTAATGTTGTTGGATTTGAAACTTGATGGTCAGGTGACTTTGTCCAAACACATGAATTGCGTCAAGGAGACTACTTCGCACTCCACTACAATGATCAGAAGCAGATTTATGTAAGCTTGCTCATTGATTCTTATGTTGTAGGTGTCGTTTGTTTTGAAGGTTTAATAAATGTATGTAGTATGTCAAAGGTTATGGTTTGTTGTCACCTATATACGTGGTATGTTTGTGTATAGGGCATTGAAGCGAGGAAAGCTGGAAGTGGAGCGGTATTCCGTGGTTATGAACCGGAGGACGTGATTTTAACTGATTATGCACAGGCTGCAGATGATGGGAATGGTGTGCTCATGAAAGAACCAGAAATGGATATGTCCAGCTTTTACTTCCCTGCAATGGACAATGAGACGGACATGTCCTTCATTTATGATACCAGCTTCTGGAACGAGCCTGCCTTCGATTTTGTTGGGGGTCCTATGACCTATTACTCTACTAATATGTACCCAATGCCAAGCTTTGGGTCCATTGAAGACAGCTTCCCTGTTGATGATTTCTACTGAGGTCTGGGACACGCATAGTGGAATACATACTACTGATGCCATGCAGCCTTGTAATCTAATGCATACTCTTACCAGTAGCGTTTTGAAGTAAAAAGCTGATACTCCAGTTACTAGCACAAGGTACTTTACTAGTAAGTTAAGGTTACTGTTTTTTGTAAGAAGGGGCTGAGACTTCTTGGGGTGTTTTGTAGTTTCTTTGGTTGGCTTTTGTTGTGAAGTTTGGGTCTAAAACTCCTTACCACCGTAAATGTAATAAGCTGGAGACTTTAGAAAAGGAAAAATATGAAATAAAAAGGCGCATAGTTTCAGGCTTATAATGTTGTCATCAAGCTTTATTAGACTTGTCATGCTTAGAGATCATGAGCATAATCCCTGCTAAAATGTGTTTGATGTTTGTGTCGTCTAAAGGAAAGGCAAAGGTGTTTAGCAATTATTTCGTCATAAGTGCTGTTGCTTTACTGCTCTATAAGTTACTAGATTTTGTCACTTGAGCTTTTCTCTGTCTAAGAGAAGAGTTTTTCATTTTGTTTTGTTTGGGTCGAGGTAGGAAAAATTAAGCTCGGATTGAACTTTGTACCTCATCAATATAATTCTATCAATAATAGATTATTGTGATGAGCTGACCCTTCAACCACAGCTAACGATTTAGCCTCATCTTTTGGATATAGTCAAATTATATACAAAATCACCCACCTCTTCAGTGTTTCTTCAACCTGACTTTGACCTTCCTCTTAGATTCTTCTGCAACAAAACACTTCCGTCTTTTTTAATTAAATCAATTTCATTGATCATAATAGTCATTTTTTCCTTTTTGGTGCAAGTAGATGTTGCTTCAAAAATTGATTACGCAGACATGATATTCGGAGACTGGGAACGCAGGAATAGCACAAGAAATGACTACAAGTACCTACAGATGCATACATATATCAGGTGCAGCACGAAACACATAACGGGGATGGGGTTGGTATAGGACCCTGCTGTAGAGTCACAAAACTAGCTCCAGTAACAGTGGGATTTAGAAAAGGGATTAACCAAAAATAAAAACAGCAATAAAAGAATCATCATTCAGCAGCTGTAGCTCGGGAAAGTTTGGAAAAGACAACATTTTTTGGTACATTCGGAAAGTTAAAATGAACAAAGCAAACATATAGCCCCAAATATGCTTGTTATTCCCATCTCGAAAGGGAAAAGCTTAGCATCAAATTGATTTTGTATCTATTCTAACAAAAAAGACATCCGTAACGCTCGAAGTTTTAGGGGGACTCCCCCTCTCCAAAATCTCAAAATCAGAGAAATATAAAATTGTAAAGATTGTTGAGCTTAAGAACACTCTCCAGCTTACTACGAAAGAGCACTAAAGAAACATCTGCAATCTATGTTTATTGTTTAATCTGGAGAAGTCTTCTCTTACTACTTCTAAGCTTGGCGAAGAATTAATTTGCACTCAATCCTACACCTTAGCAACCTCAGAGTCAGCAGGTGCAGCAGGAGCAACACCACCAGTTGTTGGCCTGAAATCGAATAAGAAAAAACAAACCATATATAAAATAAGATGTCAAAGTAGACTGATACAGGAAAGGCAGACAGGTTTTGAATGTTTCAGCTATGTGTTAGAAGAAGACACTTACAGCCCAACAAAAACCTTGAAAGCATCATAGATTCCCCATTGAGCACCAGTAAGAGTTCCAATCATGACAATACGTAGAGGTAGCCCACGGGTAAAGAGACCCACTACTCCTATCTTCTTCACGGCCTGAGGAAATAATTTTTTGCAAAAACAAATAGGGGGTTAAGACTTGAGGACATTCAAGAAAATTGAAGGGGAAGAGAAAGAGATGGTCGAACAAACAATACAAACTACTAAATGCTTACATCACCAACAGTTGCACCCTTGGCATTGTTAAGGAATGAGACAAGATTGTCAGCAGGATGGGATACAATAGCACAGAAGACACCAGCTACATATCCACCAGCAAAACTAATACCAAGTTGCATAGGTTTGCTGCACTCGCTTTTAGGCTTTGGGACTGCATGCTTGTAGATCATCTCCACAATAGTCTCAAAGGACGCAAACTTCATCATTGTATCTGCAATTTTAGATGTTTAATCCTAATGTCCAAATAAATAATAACTCAAACAAGGTCACTATTAGAAGAACAATAGCACAACCAAGTATGCACTAATAAAACAAATACACAGTGGTGTGATAAATTAGGCATCATGATTCAGGCACTGCAACATCCCAGGATTATACTTGTATTTGTGTCATGCAAGTAGGAGAGAAAAAAGTAGATGAAAGACCAAATTAAGAAGGAAGGTTTTAGGTGAATTACCAAAACCACTCTACTTTAACCAAAATGAACCACCCTCTAGAACCTTATTAACCAATAGCAGAAAACATCACGACATGGACCTATCCAGCCCCTAATATGTATTACTAGAGCTAGATTTCTAGCATTCACCTAACTAACAGGAAGCCATTACCAGAACAAGAAAGAGAATAAATTTTCATCAGCAATGACAACTAATTACTGCTGCATCCAAACATAAGCCCTCATCTAGCCATTTTCCACTCCCATACCTTCTGGGGCCTACTAGATCCCGATTATAGGAACTATTGCAATTCTAGATAAGGTGACTATCCCAACTTAATAAACAGACATGGAGAAAATAACATCTCGATTTGTTCTATTTAACAGAGAAAGTAAAAGGTTATTGTGCGGCAGTGTCAGAGGCTGGCTATGGATGGTTTTAAGAGAGGTTGAGGTAGACCGAAGAAATATTGAAGAGAGGTGATTAGGCAGGATTTGGTGCAGTTGCAGCTTACCGAGGACATGACCTTAGATAGGAAGGTGTAGAGGGCGCGGATTAGGGTAGAAGGTTACTTAGTAGGTAGGTTGCCTTCATAGTAGGAAGGAGTGCAGTGTCTTGTGGCCCGTTTTTGCTGGGCTACTCTTGTAGTTTTTGTTTCATCTGCATCGGATATTTGCTAGTGCTTCGTGTAGTTAAACTATAGTATTACTTTGTTGTATTAGTTTTGTGACTATCTACGGCTTTTGTTTATTTGGATATATATCTTGGATTTTGTGAGCCGAGAGTCTACCGGGAACAACCTCTTTACTTCACCTCTGGGGTAAAGGTACGGTCTGCGCGCGTACATTTTACCCTCCCCAGACCCCACTGTGTGGGAATCTATTGGGTATGTTGTTGTTGTTAACAATTCCAAACTAGCACAATAAACAACCATAAGTTTTATGAATTCTAGCAAACATCAAAACACTTTCCACTCATTTGGGTAATCATATAGACATCAAACCTCTACTCACATAATTAGATTGCCTAAGTAATAAACAAGTTCTTAGATAATAATAAAGAGTAGAAGACAGATGGTTCCACTTACATGGAATCTGACGTCCCCAAAGAGGAACCAAACCTTTGTACAGGCTGCAAAAATATACCAAAATATAAAAATTCTTTCAATAAGGTAGAAATTAAGGAATGTGCAAAACAAAGATAATTGCATACCCCATGGCACCTTCAGATCTAACAAATTTCGGCAATCCATCTGACAATCCCCTAGCAAAACCAGGCTGTGTCTGAACACGAACCTTTACAGCTTCTAATGGGCAAAGAGCAATATCTGCAATCACTTCAGCAGATGCAGAACCAGCAAGGTATATCAGAGTTTTGTACTTTGCAGCATTTTCTGCTCCGGCAAGGTCAGAGTAGTACTTCTTGAAGAATTCATAGAATCCGAACTTGCATGCACCCTGAGCACTGTAACCTAACAGGGTAGGAACCCATCCCCTGAAGAATCCCCTGGCACCTTGCTCCTTAAGAAGCACCCCAAATCCAGATGATATGCTCTTGTATTTCGCAGGGTCAATCTAGGAATTTATAAAATTTCAGTCAGTTTAGATACTTTATGCCTAATGTAACGTAAGAAATAGAAACAGTATAATAGCAAAGGGGGAAAATAGAAGTTACAGCTGGAGTGGCACAAGCTAGCAAAATGAGAAACTATCCCATTGAGAAGGAAAGTAAGAACACATTAAAGGACTAGCACCATTATGAGAACAGTGTCCAAACACATAAAAATGAAGCTCTTTAATCATCATAGATCTAAGAAAAAGTGATCCAAGTTTTCAAATGTTCATTTCCTCTAAACTACTTGAAAACCTTTAGCTAATGCTGCAGAGAAGACTGTTATACCACACAGTGACTGAGCAGGATAGTTTGGCAAGGTTCAGGCTTAAAAGGCACTGAGAATACTATAATAGCACGAGAGTCCAACACATTCTCGTGTAGAAGAAACTGCTCAATCACAATCAGGAAAAGTGACCAAGTCTGAATCGCATACTCCTTCCCCTTTCGATGTATCTAAAGCTAATACAAATATAATCAAATGAAAAGGAGCTTTAAGACATGTACAGGAACAAACAATCACCATTTCACATTTAAAACCACTCGAACTACACACATGATAGACTAAGATCTGAAACAATAATTTGCAATTAAATCTTAAATAAAGTAATAACAGAGAAACGACGAGTCACCACTTGAACACTTGTGCCAATAAAATCAGTCCGTATGGTTAGATCTAGAAGATGCGCAATAATACACAAGTCAGAAGAGTATAGATCGGATATAGACACACGAAAAAAAGAGCATATAGTGTTTAAAAGAGTAGAGAAGTGAAGGATCGCGTGAGAAATGGACAGATCTGAAAATGAAATAGGATGGAGAGTGAGACCTGCATGTTACATTTGACGAGATCGAGAGGAGTGACGGCCATGTGAGTGAGACCACAGCTGAGGATACCACCGAAGGTACAGGCAGCGTAGAACTGAGGGGAGTACATCTCGATCTTGCCAGGTTCGGTAGGTGCCGGAATGAGGAAGCTCTTGTTGGCAGAGGGCATAACAGTGGTGCTGCTTTCTGGAACAGCAAGGGTTTTGGGAGTGAAAGAAGATGAGGAGTAGAGAAAGCTTGGAAGAAGAGACTGACGGCGGGAGTTCTCCATCGGAAGCGAGAATGGGCTGCGCAAATCAAAATACACACAAATTCTCGTCTCGCTCTCCGAATACCTCTTTGGACCTAAATCACAAAAACAATTTCCACCTTTTTATACTGCCCTGCCCAATCACTTTGCGTTATATACACGGACTCACCAATACTGGCCCTAGTACCTGAATTTACCTTTATGACCACGCCTTGAATCAAATCAAATGAGCCATTTTATAATGCCATCATTTTAGTGTAACTAGAATTTTACCAATTGTCATCACTCTTTACGTGAATACAATTGTATGCAACCTACCTAAATGGCAAAATCTCATATGGATCAATCAATATGATAAAAAGAAATAGGAGTAGCTAATTCAATGAATTTAAGTTGAATTGGAAAGTGAAATCGTCATAAATGTGAAAGAAAAGAAACTATACATAGAGGGGGGAAAATTAGAGTAAATATACTATTTATATATTTAATGAGAGGAGATTTATCGTTGTGTACTCATTCAACTGTATAACCTCTACCAAATTTGAAAAAATGTTAAAATTTGAAATCTTTATTGAATAACGATATAAATTATATATTATATATAGAATAATATAGTGTACTTTATATTTTTTGGGGCATAAGGCAAGAGGTTCACTTGTCTTTACCATAGAGCCGCACGTGAACAAAGGTAAAACTACAAGGGCTAGCCAAAATAGTCTTTAAGTGTGAATAAGAGTTTCACTTGTCTTTACCCTAGAGCCGCACGTGAACAAAGGTAAAACTACGGGGGCTGGCCAAGATAGTCTTTAAGTGTGAATGAGTCGACTCGAGCTTGTGAGGAGGTGACAACGACATTGCTATAGTGTTAAAGTAGGATATTTTTTTTCATGAATCGACGTATGATTCATACATTTCATATTGTTATGGTTTAACTATTGTGATATGCTATTCATCAACTTGTTGCTCAACGGTATGAAGAACAAGACAAGTATGGGCATAACGGTAAATGCAAATAGGCCTTAAACGGAGGAGTGAGGACCTTAGCAGTATATTCCTTATCGGGAGAATCGATACAATTATTCTGGAAATGCAATTGGAGGCTGGAGCACTCACCCACCAAATTTTTACAATACAGAACCACTTGCAATTTTTTTTTCTTTCGAAGATCCATTATCCAAAAGGCAAGAGAGAAAAAGAAATTTGAGGGAAAAAAAGGTTATAATACTACTCAATAATATTTCCATTTTTAATCTCTTGAATATAGGCATATGTTAACATATTTGAGTATAACATGAATTTTCTCTAGAAAATAATATTAAAGATATTATTTCTAAATATTTGGATAACATAAATACTTTATTCAATAAGAATATTTCGCACCAAATAGAGAAAAATGATTGGCATTTCATGTCACTGGCTAAAGATCAACAAGCTAAAATACTCAAAACGATCACCAAATGATATCCCACCAGTCAAAAAATAACATATTCCTGATTAAAAAAGTTTTTAAGGTGAAAAATATTAGCTATTGATGTAACAGGATGTCAGGATTAGCCATAAAACCCTGCGAAGCCCAAATGATGTTCACTGTTCTCTGCCGTGAATAGGAGAGGTTGAATACTGAACAACAGGGGAATATCGTTCGGTACCAAAATCCTTTACAAGACCAGCATAAAAATAGCCTAGTTTTGAGATTGACACACAATTGAAGAAGATCAATTCCTATGCGAATCTTATCAGATTATGCACCATTGCTGATCATATGACAACTCCTGTAAGTCGATTAGTAGGTGAAGACAGAATTTTGTTAAATGCTTGAATCACCAATAGTCCCCACATGAGCATAAGCCATCCTTAAAATGGTGAAATCTCTTTGCATCTCTGACTACAATTTCCCTATTAACAATCTTGGCAATTAGCTTAATTGTTGTATGACAGTCTCCACATATCCTAAGATTCTTAATCACCTGAATTGTACTACCAGGGACAGAATTCATAATCCCAAAAGCAACAGCGAGCTTCTCACTATGAACTCGTAATGTCAGTCCTTTCTCTTCATCCTCAACATCATGAAGATCAGATGTCGTGTTGGGTACATAGCCAGCTATCTGCAGCTTTACAGATAACTCTTCCAAATAAGCATAAATCTTCTCATGTTGAGGGTGTTCTCTATCACCAACCAGAAATACATGAACCCTGCCTTTGAGTTCAAGCAGGCTGAACCCAGGAGGTTTACTTAATCCACGATTTTTCATAAGTATCCTCATCTTCTCTACATCTTCCCACCTTCCAGCATCAGCATATATGTTCGAGAGCAAAACATAATACCCACAGTTTGTTGGGTCTAACTCAAACAAATTACTAGCAGAAATCTCCCCAAGCTCGACATTCTTGTGCATCCTGCATGCAGCTAGAAGAGAACCCCAAATGACAAAGTCAGGCTTCACATTCATTTCTTTTAGCAAATCATATGCCTTGGCAAGGAAACCAGCACGTCCAAGAAGATCAACCATACAAGCATAATGCTCCACTCCTGGTTGTATGCAAAATCTAGGCTCCATGGACTTAAACCAGTACCATCCTTCATCCAGCAACCCAGCATGGCTACAAGCTGCTAGGACAGAGACAAAAGTAATGTAATTTGGTTTTACCCCAGCTGAGTTCATCTCGTAAAACACTTGAAGGGCTTCCCTGGCTCTCCCGTGCATACCATAACCTGCAATCAAGGCAGACCATGATTTCACATTCTTTTCCTTCATCCTATTGAAGGCATTCCTTGCCATCCTTAATCTCCCACATTTGCAGTACATGTCAATCATGGACGTGCCCACATATACATTATCCTCTAGGTTCATTTTTATAACCTAAAGAGATTAAAGTCAATTAGACAACTGGAAACATCAATATAGTGGAAACTAAGGAGTCAGAAAGAATGCAGCACTTAGAAAAGTGATTAGTCCTGGAAGTACCTGATCATGTATGCACTTGCCAGCCTGAAGAGCTCCTGAATGTGCACAAGCCAACAGCAAAGCTGACAAGGTGACAGCATTGTAGTCAACCTCTCTACCCAATGCCAGAGAGCGAAAAATTTCCATTGCCTGAGCTGAAAGTCCATGCTGGGCATAAACTGCAATCATAGAATTCCATGAAATGATGTCCTTCTCGGGCATCAGGTCGAACATCATCCTAGAAAAATCAACCTCACCGCACTTAGCATAGGCATCAATCAATGTATTCCCAACTCCCATGTCTTCATCGAATCCCTTTTTCGTGACAAAGCCATGGAGCCCTTGGGTAAGGGTCTTCCCTGAAACACGAGAACAAGCGGAGAGCACGGAAACCATGGCAACTGAGTCAAGTTCTTCTGCTTGACCTGCCAAGAGCTCTTTAAAAAGCAAGATTGCTTGATGGGGGAGGTCATTTTGGACGTAGCCAGTTATCATGGAGGTCCATGAAACGACATTCTTCTGAGGAATTTGATCAAACAGCTTTCTTGCATCAGCAAGTTGGCCACACTTGGAGTACATGTCAATGAGGGCGGAGGATACAAAAAGGTCAGTATCATAACCAAAGATGAGAGCTTGTTGGTGGGTCTGCTTGCCGGAAGTGAGATCGGAAAGGGAGGAACAGGATTTGACGGCGCAGGGTAAGGTGGAACGGTTTGGTTTGAGAGAGAGCTTTCGCATGGAAGAGAAAGCTCGAAGGGCTTCAACGGAGTCACCGCTCCGAGCCAAGTCGGCAATGATAGAGTTCCACGAGAACACATCGGATTTGTCTAAGTATCTATTGAAGAACGTGGCGACGTTGGGATTTGTAGAAAAGTAAGAGAGTGAACCCAAATTAGTCCTCTTCATCCAGTGCACTTATGGCGACTACTCATGTGTTTTGCAAATTTTGTTTGGATTTGTAGAGAAGTAGGAGAGTGAACCCAAATTAGTCTTCTTCATTCATCCAGTGCACTTATGGCTTGAGCTGTTTAAATTGTGACAACTACTGATAAGTTTGTTTGGACATGCCAGATGAGATTTGGGCATCAACCTTTATAGTTTATACGTAAAAAGATCGCCAAGCCATTAGTAAAAGGAAAAGAAAGCTACAAAGGACCAAAGTCAGCCTTATTTCCTCAACAGCTTATTATAATAAACCCACACCAGAAGTGCCCAACAATATCAAGAATTTAAAATGCTACAAATTGAAACAATAATCCACAGCCGTGGTTCCAACTCCATCTCCAATCAGTTGTACAAGTGGGAATATTTTGCAAAAGAAATTGAGAATCAACAAAAGTATCACCCCGTGATCTGACTCTGATTGTAGAATACACATCCCGTGAATGCTTTGAAAAAATCCGTAATTGAGCCAAAATACTTCAAATTCTATCAGTGATCTCTCAGCTGTCGAATGGAATAATTTACTAGAGAAGCCTAAGATGTGCAGTATCGTTCATTCTCTTGATCTGCCATCCCATTTTCCAGGAATGTTGTAGCACTGTAACCGAAGAATCATCTATGCATATCTTACTTGACATCATTGCACTGCAGCCAAGGAGGCCAGTAAGAAGACACTTAATTGGGATTGAATGCGTAAAAATACCAATGCATTGAGAAACATTAGTAGTGATTTGCACATTTAAATCACGGATGGAGTTAGGATTAATGGGTTCTCGAGGTGACATTTCATCATCAGCCTCGTGATCCCCAGTAGTTGTCACGATCTGAAGCCTACTCTTTCCGGACTTCTTCCTCGAAAGTCCTTGTCGGTTCCTGTGGTGCGAATCCCAATGGGACGATGAGAAAGAGGGCGGCCCATCTCGGTCATGAACTGAATTGACAAGTGCATGAGAACCACGGTTTGAGAAGCCCTGGTTCTCACTCTGATCAGGTGGAGAGAAATCAGATCTGAATTTTTCAGGCAATGCCATAACAGTTCCATTTAGGAATTGAACCATCCGAAATTCCACCTGCCTCAGTGACTCTCCAGATGGTGCTGAAAAATCAGGCTGGAACTTTTCCATTAGGCTAGTTGTTTCAGGTGTAAAAATATCCGAGCGGTGGCATCCCTCCCAATGCCCCTGACTCATTTCCAGTAGTGCATCAGAGGATTGTATCCGTTCCTCTGAAAAGTTTATTTCCTGCACAATTAACAGAATTCCATTAATTACCAAATTTGGATGTCCTTAACACAACATGCAAATAACATGTTACTCTAAATCCCTGCAACTTTCTGAATCCAGTTGTTCTAGATACAGTCAAAACTGCATCATCATCCCCGTACAGAACATCATAGCGTAGAGACAAGAGGAAGTAAGCTCTTATAGCTCGAAGTTGTTCCTTGTATAATTCAGAGATGTGATGTTAAACTGTGGCTCGGCTGCTCTGAAAGACAGTAACATAGTGTTTGGATTTGCTAGTGGTCAAGACAGTAAGAATGCTTTTGACACATCAAATCTGCTGAGAAGCCAATTATGCCTTACTAAACTGCAGAATATGCAACTTTTCTTTGCAGTACTAATCTTGCTGAAAACTTTTCATTATAGACAAAAAAGTACTAATCTTGCTGTCCCTTCCCTTGATACATTAAGAACAAGGCTGATATTTTGGAAGCACCGTGTGGAAATGTAATAGAGGATGATCATATAGTATACTCTACCTATCCCAGAAAGATTCAATTAGTTTCCCTTTCCTGATCTAAATGATATCTGTTTTCCTCGACTATGAAACTTATTATTTATACTACAGGAATTGGACCAACTTTTATCCCCAGAGTACTTCAAAAGTTGGACTAACTGTTAATCCTAGAACATCTGATAACAAAAGTTACCTTTAAGATTTTGTTTGGACTCACCTTTATTTGAACTACTAGTACTACAAATTCCATCTCCATTCTCCAGTGTCTGTCATAGGCTGCTAGAAGACCAAAGACTACAAACTTGCAAAACCCAAAATACTCAGACAGCCATATAAATCCTGAACCTAAAGCAGCTAAGAAAATCCAATGGATTCTTTCAGGGCAGAAATCACCAGAGAAGTACTTATAAAACTTGAGAGGGAAACCTCACAAATAACAAAAGGGAACATGCAGCTGCGCCTAGAAATGAAGAAATCTTGCTCCCGCAGAGCTGATAATTTATGTTGCTCGAGTCCTCCATAAATGCCGTTGTATCCATGTCGAATCGTCAATAAAAGCATAACTTTTGAAGGATCACAACAATTGACATTCTTGGAGGATTCAAGCAACATAGATGATAATGCATAAGATTGTATATCAATTGGTCCTTCATTTTGTTCTGGGCCAGAAAGATAGGTATCGGAAGCAAAGGGATTTGATTTTTTCGACTCCATTTTCATACCAAAGAGCAGAGGTTAGTAATAGTAAGAAAATCGTACAAGCAATAGGAATCATTATATGTTTAGAGAGAGAAAGGTTAAAGTAGTAGTAATGAAGGATACCTGGGAAACAGAGAGGGCAGTAGCTCGTGCCCGATCCAAGGGAGATGTATAGACAGAATTGAAACGGATCCCTTGAGACTTGAGAAAAACAGCCAAAGCTCTAGCTTGGCGCTTGCCATTAGGGGTAAGTGCAGCCTCGGGAGAGCGTCCGGCAATCAAATCAGGCCTTAAATTCATATGACACTCTCCATTACTAATCAAATAGAGGTCGGTGAGGGTCCTATCTTCATCGACAGAATCAGAGGAGAAGGTGCGATGGAAATGAGGAAGTGAGGGGGGTGGAGCGAGAACATTATAAGGGTCCCAGACCTTGATGGAAGGGCCCAAACGTGGGGTGCCAAAAGAGGAGAGCTGAGGGGAGAGAGGAGATGCGGAGGCGTGGCAAGGTAACATCTCGGGTTCTTGTTCGAGAACCTTCTTGAGGAGAGTGTCTTCACCAACTAATTCAGGGGTGTCGTTCTCGTGCTCCGCATCTTCTTCTTCTTCTTCTTCATGGTCTTGTTCATCTTCTTCTTCGTCTTCAGAGGGTACATCTACGGACTGAGAAGCGCCCATTGACAAGGGGAATCTGGATCTTTCCGATCTATGGGGTATGCGGGGATTGGAAGCTTTCTCTTCAATTTTGGGATTGGCAAAAGGATAGGTAAAGAGTATTAGTATTATTGTTTGGGAAAGGGATAACTGTGTCTGTCCAGAAATGGGGGAGGGAAGATGGAGAAGCACTTTTATGTTTTCTTACAATACAAGAATAGTGGGATGCTAATTAACACCACTTATCATTATTACTACTAGCCACATCGACTCCTGCACATTATGGACATTTTTACTTCTTACCTTCTCTCACAAATCACACTCCTTTTCTACTCTCCTGCTTTGCTTTTTCCCCAAAACAACAATTTCAAAGGCGAGACTCTATTCTTATACCGGCTTAATAAAATAAATCAACTAGCCCATTGGATGTCCTCTATTCTTAATCTTGATATAAGTTGTGTATATTGTTCATCATTTTGATTTATTAAAAGACGAGACTTTTTTGTGGGTCAATGCCTGATGAATTGGATGATAACAATATACATTGGCAAAGCAATAATTAGTTAATGAAATCCATATTTTGAAGATTTATGATACACATTTATGAAATCTTATATGTTTTCATGCGAAAACCCTGTAGGTGAATTTTATATTTGACACATAAAATAAGTTTAAGGAAATTATTAATAAATTAAGTTGTCAGTGATTTAATTTAATTGATTAGTATACCAATCTTAATACCAGGAGTTAAATTTTAAATACCCGGAACAAAGAGTCGCAACTTGACGGTGAGTCGGCCCATACGATGGTTAGATTTGGCCTGGCCCAAAAAGGTGAAATGCTGGAAATTTCATAAGAAAAAAGGAAGTAAATCAACAAGTACTCCTATTAGGGTTTGCGTGATATATATAAATGAGATAGAGAGGAAGCAGCAGACCCTACAAACAATGGCGTGTACTGTGGATTTTCGGTGCCTGGACGAAGGATTCGGAGGAAAAACGTACAAACGAAAGAGAGCAGAGAAAGAGCAAGAGAATGGTACAGCCATGGAAGTAGAGGAGATTCCATCGAAGAGACAGGCGGTTCCATCTGAGGAGAATCCAAACAAACCGGTACTTGGAAGGCCGACGTACGACGGTGTGATCGCAGGGAGAGTATCAGGAAGGAATTGGAAACAGCCGCGTAAACGCAGATCATCGGCGACGAAGGTGAGCGTGAAGGGGAAGCCATTAGAGCAGAGGATCAAAGAGAAGGAGATAAAGAAGGCGTACAAGGAGAGAATCAATGAGCTCAAGGAAGAGATTAGACAGAACAAGGTGGAGAAGCGGAAGCAGAGGGAAGAAAGAGAGAAGAAGAAGCAGGAAAACATTCTCAAGTCTGGGACCAAAGTTCAGAAGATCACCAATCCAAAGACGCTCAAAAAGATTGCCAAATCTAAGCAGAGGAAGCTCCTCAAGGTTGTTTCTGACGATCTTCTTAACAAGAACAAGTCTAGCTCATAGATTCAAATTGTATTCTTTTGCAATGAGATGATAATACTCATAATATCTAGTACTAGTAGTTTCCCTTCTTTTCATTTTGCTCTTTTAAGTTTCTTTTGAAATTGTCCTCTTATGCTGCAGCAATTGCTGTATACCATTCTCAGTTGATGTAATGTTATGATAGAAAAGCTGTTTCTTCCAAAAAGAATGAACCCTCCATCTTCTTTCACTCTGTTTGGATGGTTTCATAATGTATATTAAAGAAAGACACAATCACATCAAACCGGTTGGTCGTTACACATTACTTGACTAAGGATTCAATTATACATACATTGTATTTAAATACAGCAGATAACAACATCCAAACAAGCTGTCAGTCTCCCTTGATACTTCTCTCACTAGATTTATATCGGAAATGATAGTCTAAAATCACAATTCACAGGGCCAAGGTTAAAAGCAACAGATGTTCCCTAGCTGAAAAAAGTTCTATAACCAAACCAAGTAAATATGGAACATGAGATTTCTTTACTTGCAAAAATCAATTAGTAATTTAAGAAAAGGCAAGGACAGCTCAAGAAATTGGTCCCGTCTTTCCTCATTCCTTCAGATCAATAAGTACATGCAAATTTGCAGTGCACTTCCAAGTTCCAACGGATGATGGTTAAGACATTCCCCAGTTAAGATCTGTGTTCCCTGTGGTGGCTGTCACTAGCTTACACTCCAACAGGAAGCTGCTTGAGGGGTTGAGTACAAATCACTTGGTTCCCTTGTATTTGTGCATGATAGTAATTAGGTTCCACTCGAATCAACCATCATATCAGCTATTGTTTCATGCCTCGGATTTCAGGGGATGTTTCACGCAGACTAGATCATCCAGCTTATTCCCGTCCATCTTGTACAAAGACACACCTTCCATCTGACTATAGTGCTTCCGTGCTTCCTCCCTCAAGCTCTCAAAAGGCATGACTTCCCATCGATTGTAATTTGAATACTTCCTGGTATCAGTCATATCTGCGGAACCGGATACAGGCCCAGTGCCATAGGGACCTGATTTGCCCCACACTTTACAGTTACCAAATTGTCCCAATCCTCCCTCTTGCCCGGCTTGCTTCTTTTTCAGACGCAATGCAGCTCTGTGAGCGTTGTTTATCATTTCTCGACTAGGCACATCGGACCAGTCTTGCTTTCTCTTTGCTCGCATAGGAGAATGGATTCGTATGACCTAAAATATAAATTCTTAGCGAGAGCATCAAACAAAAAATGAACTTTAAGTGCAGTAATCCGGTGTCCTTACTCCAAGGCATTCTAAGAGTTGGTAATATGCCCTCCCTTGGAGTGGGTTGTGCCCTTTCCTTGGTGTAGAAAAGTATCGAGTCCTATAAAACAAAGTTTTCCAATAACCACATAGAGATAATGTTTAATGGTCGTTAGAAGTTAGAAATAGCATGCAAAAGTTAAGAAAATGTAAACTAGAAGATGGAATTCAAGTGGATGTGTTGAATATTCCAAACTAGAGTTTCGAATGTGCATTATTTTGTTGTCTAGTAAAGCTGAAGTTACAATGGAAAAGATGAGGCAAAATAAAACATACCATTCTGTGTAACCAGGATCAACAGTGAAACCATAAATGTCAACAATGTCGCACATGGAAAGTGCTAGTTCTATTGATTTCATCCCAGTTCCTTTGGCACCTCTGCGTAATACAATACCTTGGAACAGATAGACCGGATTCCGGATTTTCTGCGATGAATAATGGAGGTGTGTCATTTTTCTCTTGAAATGAATATGATGTCATAAAACATCACATTCCCCACCACCTTATGAAAATTCATATTACACCATGAAATAATAGTAGGGCCTTCTTTTATAATCAAGCATACATTTTTAGCAATGAAAATGCATATTCCACCATGTCATGAAATATTACAAGTGGCTTATGGCCCAAAGAGGGCAAAACAAAGCACTGCCACAAAACGTTTGAAGATAAATAGACAAATCCCTAATGCAGCCAACACCTTGAATCAATTAGCAATATAGCAAATGCTGCATCAGGAAAAGACATTCTTAAATTTCCTGAATCTACCCACTATAAATGCAAAGCTACATCGTTTTCTGAAGAAAACTACTTAGTCATCCATCCTGCAACCATGTTCGACAATTTTCATCCCACCGACATCCCGTACAAACCATCCACCCTTGTTGACCTCACCTCTCTCCTACTATACTCTGTTTCGCCTACCGATTTAGGTTTAGGTACCATCATGACAAATTGATTTTTGCATCGTGACAGTTATGTGCTCCAAAATGTATCTTGATCTCAAAATTTGACCAAATTTCTCATTGATTTCAGCTAAATTGCGCGGACTCTTCACTTTTGATGCCGCACCTGTGTCGGTTTCTCCAAAAATACACTACTTTTGGCGAATCTGACACGCACCCATTGACCTTTTTGAAGAGTCTGAGCAACATAGGATTTCAGGCATCATTCATTGTCTCATAATTTTTCTTTCTTGTTTTGCTAGGTACTCTCTCAGTTTCAATTTGTTTGTCTTAGTTTGACTTGACACGGAGTTTAAGAAAGTGAGGAAAACTTCTGAATCTTGTGGTCTTAAACTAAAGATATGTATAATGTACCAAAATACCGTTTAATCTTGTCGTCTTAAACATGCCACGTGGGGGATATTGAAATTAAAGAGTTGCCAATTTAAGAGAGACATTTTCTTTGAAACAGACTAAAAGGACAGTAAGACAAGCAACTTGAAACAAAGGGAGTAATATTGTTTCATCATCTTTTATTTTTATTTTTTGAGAGAGGTAATCAGAATTGTTTCATCTTCTTTTACCAACACTAATATTCAGAATATTAAAGAAATCTCTATTTCACCACCTACAATGCTACAGCTTAATTCCATCGGAGTTCCCTTAACATGCCTCCGATGAATTAGTATTAGAGTAGGTGAAACTTAATTCAGCCATGGTCAAAAGATCCAAAGTAAGGTGATCGCCATAAAACTCAACAGAAGCAAACAAAAATTTCATTCCATTTTAATTAGTACATACCCAGGGATAGAGCAAGTGTCCCATACTTCATGGAAAAGAAAGATCCAGCCATTATGCATAGCTCCGTTCATATCAGTTCACGGGGGAGGGGGGGTGATGTGCATTCAATCTTTTGAAAAAGTACATATGCATTCATTTTCTATTATTTCATTTTTATAAGTACATACGTATCCTTAGCTTGTAATTTTTCAACAAATTCCTGAAACAATATCAACTAAAAGTCCTACTCAGATCATTCACTGGTAGCGCTTGATTGAATATGCAAATCGAGAACAACTAAAACTAACAATAACAACCTCAAGAAGAAAAATATGATGGAGAAACAAATAATTAAAAGCATTCATCACATTGAAGTAAAAAGATACTAGCATTCATCTGAATAATACATTACCTTTATCATTGCATTGAAGTCTCTATGGATGACACTTTTAATTATAAGCACCTCATCGTCTGCAAGTAAAAAAGGAATAGCAACAAATATGAGTATTGCTTCCAATGTAACAAATCACAACCAAGTCATTGCTAACAATCATAAAAAGAGCAGTAAACAGTTTACTGCTAATTTTCGGATGCTCTTCATTAGGATAAGAAATGTAATTGACCGACTAATATGAAATGCTAATATCAAAACTACCCGTACAGGACAGCTACAAAGGATAAGAATTACCCTGACCCTATATCTGATGACAAATAACTGAACTGGAAGCATTTGAACAGAAATAGCAAAGATGTATTAACCAAAAATTAATAGCCCGTCAAGCTATTCAAAGTCATTTTCAAGCCCTTCAGCTATTTTTATATTCAGCTAACATTTTGTCGTAGACCTTTAGTCTGTCAAAAAGCTATCTGCTAAGAAATGCTAACAGACTTGACAAACATGGTCCTACGACCTATGCTAAATAGAGAGGGGTACTGAGGTCAATTTTCTTAAGCTTGGTTAGAACCACCATCTTCCTCCTCTTTTGCTCACATCTCTATATCTCTTTTTTTTTTCCCTGATTAACCTAACAGTAAGTTTCATTTTGTTCACAGCAAGAAGACAGTGTTTTCTTTACATATGTAACAGTTAACTATCTTGCTTCTTCCTTCAACACCAATGCCGACTAGACTGCAGCATTCGTTTGGAGGACATAAATACTAGTGTCGAAAGTTAATTTCGGGACCGTCTGAGAAGTTACAGACTAAAAACAAAATAGTAATAAGTTGAAGCCACACAGAGAAATATGCAAGGCCTGAGAATTATTGTGGTTCCTCTCTCCCTCCCCCCTCTTTCTCTTTCCCCCTCCTCCCGTAAGCAACTTTTGGTTTCGCTGAAACATTCAGGTAAGAGAATTGGCATAGCCGACACTCTTTCTCTAAGTTCCAAAATCAACCAAGTATAGATTAAAATCTCTGAGGTATCCGACAGAAGTAGTAAAAAAAGAAAACAAGAAGAAACAAGAAAGTACCAGCAACTTAGTTAAAACTTAAAACAGCGACAAGAAATCAAGTCTCTCTGTCACTGTAGAATTCATGATTTGCTTATTTATCCATTTGTTGGGAAAGATAACAAACAATACTATTTTGGCTTAGACGTTTTTCCCCCCTAAATTGAGGATCTATTTGCCTTTTTAACAGAAGGACAAAACCAAAGATAAAATGTTTGTTGAATCTAACAATATTTAAAGGGCTAGGTTGAGACTCTCGAAAAGATAAGGGCTCTCAAAACTTGAATCCCTAATTATTAAAAGTAATCATGCTCAAAACCCAGTAATTTTGAATATAGCATGCTGATTGATCACATATAAATGGACAACCATTAGATCATTAAGAAGAGTTGATTATTCTTCATCACGAGAAACTATTTCTAGCTTTTGACTTTCAATAACACAACTCATGTACACAACATTGCTAATATGCAGTATAAGACCCAACTACTGCTGCTAATCTGGAGGCTTTTTAGAGTGCATCAGAGTGGGCTCATCACAATAAGTGTGACTGACATCCTAATATGGCATACACATATAGTCATATCAACAAGCATGAACTACCCTACAATACACGTCAAATGACAAAAAGAACAAGAATTCTAGAGTTTTGCTAAACCATATTTAGACCAAAATCCTCAAAAACAGATATTATCAATATACACCATAATTATAAAAAACAAATAATTGCCACTGAGTGGTAGTTCATTTTTTTTTCTTTCTTTTTTCCTGATCAGTAAAAAATGAGATTGACAGATCAAATACAGACACCAAGGAGGTGATTGGAGTATACAAAAGTGGGCAGTCCTCTACGCCCAAAAAAAAAGGAACGAAAAGAAAAAAGCAGAAGAAGGGACAAGTTTTTATACAGAATGTCCTATTCCTGCCGAGAGATAATGAAGTCTAACAAAAAAAAAAAAAAGTTAAAACAACTACTACGCCTCAGTCACAAACAAAGCTAATGAAGTCTAAATTGTGTGTGAATCATACATCTTGAAATTTGCACCAAAGAGCAGCAAACATAGGCAGGCTGTAGTTTCATACTCTATACAGTGATTACTTTGCCTCAAAACACCTAGACACCTAGACGTTCTTTCTTTCCATAGAACCCAAAAACACCTAAAATCATTGCTGAATGGTAGTGTTTATTAGGCAACAATGAGATCACTAAAGATGTTTTGTTTGGTTGATGTTCATATGGCCCCCTAGAGCTAAGTGCATAACGTCAAAAATTGTAGACATCATTCTGTCTTGAAGTCAATATAGGAAAACGGAAAATGGGAAAAAGCATGATATAAATCTGAATAAAAGATAAACACGGAAGACAAGATGTATATGATCAAATGTTCAGGAAATAAATAGGTTCTCCGATAATTTACCAGAGCCGTTGAGAATTTTAATCATGTTTCTAGCGGCACCTCGCACAACTAAGCGAAAATCTCTCTTCAGGCCAACATGCTTGGCGTATTTCTGCATAACATGTTTATAAGCAGTTAGCTTCACAACAAATTCTGGTTGACTGACACCATATATGTGAAATCTATAAGTGTTTTTTAGCTGGGTTGATACAACTTTTAACAGATTATGCATATTATTGACTACATAAACGCAGGTAGTCTTCATCACTCTCAGATCTCAATTACGAGGCCAGACCTAGTTATTCTCTAGACAAATAGAGTTGATCAAATAATAAAAATACCACACATGCTTTACCAGTATTGCATGGAGAGAAATACGTAGCAACGTGTGATTTTCAAGAATATGCGAGATACAACAGAATGAGGACTCGAGTGCCTGTAAACATACAGATATCTACATGTTTTTCTTTACTAAGTTCTTCGTTTCACTTTATATGCAACAATGTTGGGACACAGGTCCAGGATGTTAATTTGACTTACATATTATCTTAGAGACAGTCGAAGAAACATACTCCTACTAAAGTACTGGTTGAAAAGTTAGTTTGATAGAGAAAACATGACACAAAGTTTAAAAGTTTAAAAGTTTAACAGTTTAATGAATTGAAATTCTTGAAACTGTATCTTTAACCTTTTCCTAACAAAATTTCATGAAAGTTGTGAAAGTAGTATACAAATAGAGTGGTGTGCAAACATTTTGGGACGTCCCAAAATAGAAAGTTTATCATATAAATTAAATCAGAGAACTTATTTTTTTCATTAGTAAGAGTGTTGTATTGGATAGAGAACTCTAGTTTAGATAATACCTACTTTGCCTTAAAAATACAAATTATTTAACATTGAATGAATTGGACCTGAATAGAGTGTAATGAGGATTCATATAACAAACCCAACTAGTTTGGGATTGAAGCGCAATTGGTTGATTGAATAGGAGTATTGTATTGACAGTGAAATCTGGTACTAAGTGGGTGCCACGTGAGCACAGGATGTCCAAGGGCCATAAAGGGGACTTGCCTTGATAGCCTCTAATAGGGAGATACTACCCAGAAGTTTTTGATAGGTACCTAATATACACATTAGTGTCAATCATCCATAGGGCGTATCAACATATTTAGTTCTTAACTCTCTTACCTTGCTTTCTCAGGAAAATATGCCCTCAAAAAGGCGAGAAGAACACAAGTGGCGTCACTCTATTCAGGTCCAATTCATTTAAAAGAGTATATTTTTCTTGAGACAAATTATTTAGCATTGAATAAATTGGACCTGACAGCCAATTCCTTAGACAAGAGGCGTGAAGAACACGAGTGTCTGATCGCCAACTTTTGAAAACATAAAACTAAATAAATTAAGAAATTCAAAGAAAGATTATAAACTGGCCAGACAGCTGAAGATGAAAAAACTAAGTCAAACACGTGTCCACGACGCTTCTCCTCATGCCCAATGACCCTCGCGTTCAACATGGATTCTGACATGAGATAGTATCCTTGAAAATGCTTCATGAGATAGATCATGTTTATTTTCAACAGACAAAGGGCTAATTTACCTCATTAACAGGGGCCTCATTGTCTCGTATAACTGCATCATGACTGTCAATTTCCTCTCCAAACTGCGTCTTCAAGAGGTCTCCGGAATTGCCAACGACTGCACATCTTCTGAATTGTCGAGGGTGAAAAGGAGGCTTAGCTGGTAAAATTAGATTGAGATGTTCTTCGCAAAGAGTCTGATTGTAACATTTGTCTGCTCCTCTGCAAACAGGCAAAGTAGAAACTAAAAAGGAAATAAAATATGAAGATGTAATCACATAAAATCTTTCGGGTGAATGGTGATAATAATGGAAGATGAAGGCCATAACTTACAGCTGTGCAATCCTTTTTGCTGCATAGTCAAACCATCCATCAGGGCGAGAATCCAAATATTCTCTTGTCAACACTGTGGTCATGTTACGATACTGCATATCAGATAATCCCAATTTATTTAATGGAAGGCGTGAAACAAGTTTAAAAGCATCAATTGACAAGTATGAGGAACCTGCTCCCAGAGAAGTATTGCTTGGCAGACGTCATACTTGTACTCCAATGGTTCAAAGATGTTGAACTGCTCATTATACTGCAAGTGAAAGAGAATGGACGGGGAAATTCATTGTTTTGTAGATAATTGAGAATATGTTGGTTGAGAGACAAACCCAAGTGCTATTAGTTCCTTGTGGAAACTTGAGAATGAGATTGCAATGATCAATTATATGAGCCGTCAATCCCAGGCCACGGTTAGCCTGGAAGCATAGAATAGGTGAGATCCATTAGCAGAAACGCAACAAAACCAAAAATGATAGAAAGTTGAGAAATTACGACGCATTGCTCAAGGTTAGACTGGAAGTGGGACAAGATCCGAATTTCCTCAGGGATGAAATTAACGGGAGCTGCATAAATAAATAAAGATTCAAAATTAGGGAAGAAATTGAGATAGTAGAAATAATTAGTTAGGGGTTGAAGAAGAGGAACCAGTGAAGAAAGAGGACTGGATGGCGACAAGGATAATAGAGAAGAGAGCAGCAACAGAGACAAGACGAACAAGAGCTGGTTTCCTCGCACCTCTTGTCATTTGGATCAACATCTCTCACACACTCACACACACTTCATCTTATTTACAAGAAAGAGATGGTCAGGAATTTGATTTCCAATTTACCGGCTCTAAGACCGACACAATGGAAAAAATCAAATCAATTTTAGGCTTTTGCTTTCAACGCCTCCAAGACTCACTATACCGCTAAGGCAAATAGACATTTTTCTTACATAAAAAATGGCCAAAAACATTTGCTCAAGTTATACGGTCAAGTTAACTAATTCGCATGTATATGTAATATATTTGTACTGCATAAATAATATAGAATCATGTATAGAAGATGTATAAAACTATGTATAAGAAACGTATATATGTTATACAATATATATACATTGTTATATAACATATTTGTAATATATCTATATTTATAAATAGTGTACAACCATGTATATATGATATACAAACAATGTATCCACACTATTATATACAAAACGGAAAATTAGACAAAATGGTCATTGTGTTAAATTTCTTATACAAAAAATAGCACACTTATAATTTACTACCTAAAATAGCCATTGGCCATTGTTATACATGCAGTATATATGCGATATACATGCAACTATTCTTTTGAATTTTTTTTTACAATATACATGCGTATACTTTACATATACATGCGATATACAAGAGACTTTTTTGAAAAAACTTTTAGCAGTGATACATTTTCGTAAAATCAAAGTTGGGTTATTTTGTGTTAGAAAGATGACTGAATAAGGCTATATGCAATAGTTAGGCTATTTCGAGATAGAAATATGACCGAATGATCACTTTTGTCATATTTGGAAGTTAATGTTTAGCTTAAACATTTCCTGGTCATGTTTAGGTTTACCATATATGGAAGGATGGGAGGAAACAGAGTAAAAAATAAAAAAGGAAGATGTAGGAAGCAAAAACAGTTGAACCTACAACTTCACAACACTATACCAAAACACCATGCTCAAACCTAGGTGAGTAACAACAAATCGCGGTTCCTAATAAAAGGCAAAACATTTCTTAATATACAGCTAGATCTCCTTATCAGATCCCTTCAAAATTCAGTAACGTCTACCACCAGACGTTGACATTAGGATCCGATTTGGCTTCTTCCCCTTCTTCCCTGCATCATTTGACTTAGACGCATTGGGGCCTTCAACAACTTTTGCTTTGGACGTTACATTTGCAAAAGACAGGATTCCAGAACTCCTTGTTCCTGAGAGAAATGAAGTCCACTGGTTATGAGCACTAATCCCATATAAGCAAAACGAAACAATAACACGTTTACGGCAAACTGTGATGAAAACATGATAAAGAATTATTCACATCATAGCAGATATTCAATGTCAATAGTCAAAGTACGAGATTTAAGAAGATACCAGCTGCAACAGAAGAATCACATGTGGACTCATCCATTTTCAGCGCTGGAGGATCACATCCAGCGGCAAAACCAAGCCTTGCAACATTGGAGAACAGCTGCCTGCCTCCAGGCACTGGGGAGCTTGATGATGGTACAGCTACACTCGTACTTCCCAAAGCTTATCACAAAATACAAACACAAGAACAATCATTTCAACTAAGGGGAAGATGGTTTATCCCTAGGTAAAGGCGTAAAGCAATATTATAAGAACTTCAAAATCAAAGGTCAAATCGCAAGGCTTTTGCAGTCATGGAGAAGAGCTAAACAGTTAATAGCATTAGTGTCAAAACTGCAATGCCAAAAGTCGAACTTCTGAAAAATCACCACCATCAAGTTCAATTTAGCTTCCTCCAGTGACCATTTTCTATAACAATTTGAGTCACAAAATTACTAGCATGAAAGTGAGTGTATATGTTGAGACATAATTAAGTAAATAACAATGTGCTCCATCAAACCACTTAAACTTTTAGATGAGATGGAGGTACCAGACTAAGTTGCTCGGACGCGGGTGTGGATGTCTAATGCAGGTGCAGATCTAGAGGTCGGGATCCTTCATACAGATCCAGGTATGAATACGGGTGCAGAGATTCAACTAAAACTAATTCAGATATCTAAAAATAGAGTGATAAAAATCTGCCTAAATTATGGTGGACTACTTGGAATGAAAGAAAAGCACAATTTTTAGAGCAAGTTTGAATCTGTAATTATTATTAAGTACAAATGCATCTCCTTACTGTTTTTTGGGTATAACATGCCTATTGCAAATGATATAAGAGGCCATGATAGATTTCTTGAGTTTATTGCACATTTAGCAGTAATGTTGTTTAAAGCACATTCTGGTTGCTTATTTTTAATACAAATATCTTCTAACGATAAAAGAAACATCGGCCTAAATTATGATTTCGCTCTAGCTTTTGTTTTGATTTCAAAAATAATTGTATCTGTCTCGGATTTCTATATCAATTTTGGCCAAAGTACTCAAAATCGATTGATCATATCCGGTACGGATCCCACACCTACACCCACGTTGTGTTGACATGGGTGCGGCAGAAAAGTGAAGAGTCCACCAACCTTAGGTATCAGAGCATGACATGGTATCAGAGCAGGTAGAGATCCTGATTCCAAGCCTCTCCGCAACCCATTATCAAAAATGAATTCCACGTGCTTGGCCCTTGAAATTGAATCAGGCTCGCAAGTGAAGAGACGTGTTGATGAGACAATCTATATATATTATAAAGCTACGCAAAAGAAGAGTGATGTGGAACCCCTTCTTGGCCAAGAAACACAATTATCTTTTTTCTCCTTTTTTATCTTTTTTCCTATTTTTACCATTTTTGTTTTATATTTAAAAAAAACTTAAAAGTCAATTCTTTAAAATCTAAATAATCACCACCCAACCTTTAATAGTCCACGTTTCTTTTCAGGTAACTCACATTATCTTGAGAGGCTATAAAATCTTTATTAAAGAAACATTACTGCAGCCCTTTGCCTACCCTACAGAAGCCCAACTAGCATATTTTAACAAAAATAGTAACGTTGGACATAAATTAAAAAATGATTCTCTTAATGATCTGTTAATGTAATTACTATGCAATTAAACTTTGGAAATGAATAGTCAATAAGCTAACTATAAGATATGACATCCGATCTTTGGAGCAATGACCAGATTTAGAATTGTAATGCAAGACATATAAGAGGCGGAGGAATTGGAGAAGGAAGCAACAAATTAAAAATCGAGAAGAGATTAAAATAGTAAAATTTGAAGCAGCAAAAATGAAGAAAAGAGTCCAGCAGCAACTATAAGTCTACAAATATTTGAAATACTTCTGTTTTTGATTTCAGAATGGTTCAAAGAGGATTTTGAGACCATAACTGACATGGAAGAAAAATTCAACTGAGGAGATAGATACTCTTAAGAATTACAACAACAACATACCCAGTATAATCCCACAAGTGGGTCTGGGAGGGTGGGGCGTACGCAGCCTTACCCTGCCTTGTGAAGTATGTAAAGCAGAAACTCTAAGAATTAAGGATGGGAATTATCAAGGTGAGGTTATAGCTCCCATTCTGTTTATATGTGGGGTGTTTTAGGTTTATATGATGATATTGAAATTTAGTTGATTAACCTTTTCAATATGATGATTTAAAAATGTTCGGATATATTTGCTTATCAAGTGTTTTCTCTTCTTAGTATTCATTGATATTTTTCTCTCTTGTACTTTTTTTAGTAGGCATCTTGATATTGCTTAGTAATTTGATATCATTTGATGTTTGTAATGTGATAACTTAGAAACCAATTTGCTTTACACCCATGTAACGCAAACCAATGACTATTAACTTAATAATAGTTTCTTTCATAGACTGATCAAATCTATGTCTCCAAGTAATATGTCTTATCGATATTCAGAGGCCGTCAAAAAACATATAGAGATATGACCAATAGAAAAGTTTTTTGATGGGACAGAAGAGTTGATGGACAGTAAAATGAAGAATGAATGATGTTGATCTAAAAAGGTAAGGGACGGAGAAACTTAGGACTTTATTCACTATTTAATGAAGCTTTTGACATAAGGATCTCTTGACAAATTATTTGTGATACAAACAAAGTAGAGAAATATATTATAGAACAGATGTTCATGTTGAAATAATTCAATTGATTCATTATAGAAAAGAAAATTATATGATAATTCTAATCCGCGCGATACGCGAAAAAGTTCACTAGTTAAATGAATAAAAGTGTACTCTCTCTCTCTCTAACAACTTAAGCTTTTAGATGAAATGATCACACACTTTAACAGTATACACAAGATAAGCCGATAAGCATTGTACACTCTCTTAAATGAAGATTATGTACTTAAAGGAATATAGTTGCCTTATAACCAACCAAGTAATGGCACGTGTCATCTTCCACTTATAAAAACGGGTGGGGTGTGGGGTAATATACTCCAGGTCCAGGATGGTTAAAATTCCAAACCACGTAAGATGAGAACATAAAACTTCTTACTTAAATAGCAATTTTTGACGTACCTTCGAAGTCATCGCTAGTGAAAGTAGGTTGTTCTGTGAAAGAAGGTTCTGAGAAGCTAAAAGGCAAAGGCTCTAAGTGCATGCCAGTGGCTTCAGCTTTAACTTGTTCACGCCGTTCCTGGAAAAAGATAAATATCCACTTTGAAGAGTTCCTCAATAAAAGAAATCATCCAAACCAAGTTTCTTTTTAAATTGCAAGCACTGTTAACTTCGGGTATCATGAGAATGAGAGGCTCAAGTGTACCAGCAGGACCAAAGATATGAGGAGCTTCTCAGAAACGATTCTGGACCTTCAGCTAATGGATTTGCCATTGCGAGGGGCACAATACACTTTGTCAAGAGGGGCGGACACTCTGCAAGCCTCAAGAATTGATAGGTTCCTTATCTCTCATAGTGGAATGAGAGCTTCAAAGCTATCAAGCAGTTGACACTGCCAGGAGTCATTTCAGACCACAAAGCTCTTCTGCTAGAAGGTGGAGAGCGGGACTCAACACCATCTTACTTCAAGTTTGAAAATATGTGGCTTCAACAAGTGGGGTAATTGATACGGTGAAGAAGTGGTGGCAGAATTACACAACAGGTACGTCCAGACTTTGTACTCAGAACATGGAAGTTGAGGAACTTGAAAAAGAACATCACCAACTGGAACAGGGAAGTATATGGCAAGCTAGAAACAAGTAGAAGCAGGGCTCTAGATGAATTTTCAGCTTTAGAACAGGAAAGAGAAAACAGAATTCCAACTCAAGGTTCCTGAATCTGAAAATGGAGTTGGAAAGATTGCTAAAGCTGAAGAAACCTCATGGAGACAAAAATCAAGATGTTTATGGTTAAGAGGAGGGAACAAGAATTCAGGATACTTCCAAACACTAGCCAACTCACATAGGAGATCCAATTCAATTGACAAGCTTAAAATAGAAAGTGAAAGATGGTAAAGAATTAATCAAGGGAGAGATCCTGAATTACTACCAGAATCTTTATAGAGAGAATGAAGAGTGGAGGCCAACTGCCAGTTTTGAATATGTAGCAGACTATCAGAAGGAGCCAAAAACACTTGGTGATTTCTTCATATTTGTCAAAGCCTTAATGGACAAAGTTACCTAGTACATGTATTGGTGGGAGGTAGCAGAGCAAATGCCCTTGGAGTTAGTCGAGGTGAGCGCAAGTAGGACATTACCCTACGCTTATCAAAAAATAAAGGCTTAGTACATACACAGCCCCTTAAACTTACCAGTAAATTTCATTTAGACAATCGAACTACGGCTTGTTCTAATTGAGCACCTGAACACATGATAAAGTTTCCTATTAGACACTTCCGATTCAAATTTTGAAAAAACTTTTGCGCGTATTCTCAAACGTGTATTAGGTAAGTAAGTTAACCACAATAAATATGTATCTCCTTTAATTATACACATCAACCTCAATTGGAACAAACCTGAGATTTTACAACTTACTGAGGTTAATACGTATAATTAAAGAAGGTGACATGTAACGTGCACTTGAGAACAGACGCAAAAAGAATACCAAAACTTGAACCGAAAGTGTCTAATAGGAACACTTTATCACGTGTTCAGGAGCTCAACTGGAACAAGCTGTAGTTAGAATGTCTAAACGAAATTTACTGGTAAGTTCAAGGGGCTGATTGTGTATTAAGCCAAAAAAGAAAGTAGAGTCCTACACATCTCTAAAAAGATCCTTCAATGATCTTCAGCAGGTCTTATTTATATCCTGCACTTGAATCTTTAAACAATTTCTGTTGTTCGCACTGTGGGCTTTTCTAAACATCATAAACCCATGATGCTAAACCATTGAATTGCACAAGAACAGAAAATCAACTGTAATTCTGATAAAAGCATAGGCTACAAACCTTCCTAGCTAGCCACTTCCTTTGTTTTTCCCTACTTTTGATTTCCTCCATAAACGGAGAAAGTGCATACATGGGCAATATCTTGCTGACATCAATTTCACAGAGCTGAAAATTACAAGTGAAAATAATTAGAGTGATCAAACAATTAATGAAGTGTCAACACACTTCCAGAATTAAGTATCACGGCAAGTACCTGAAATGTTGTTGTCAAAGAAAAATGACTTAGGAAGCGGTAGCGCCTTCTCATGGCCTCCGATTGCGTCACAGACTCCATTTGTAAAATCTTTCCACTGATTCTGCATCCAAGATTTTCTCTTATAAGTTGCGGAATAACAAAAGGCATATGGTCAAACATATTCACATAAACGGGTATAATGTTATTTTCAGGTAAGCATGGTATTTACCACCATTTAGCCTCTGTCCCTCCCCACTGGTAGACCCATTCCCTCTCTCAGCTCACAGCACAGTTCACCACCTCAACCCCCTCCCCCCCAAAACCCCGTTCCAAATAGAAACCTGTCACAACAAGCGGCAACTTTGTGCCTTTTCTAACTCCCACCTATCCATCCTTGCCCTTTGTCTTTTTTTATGAAGTAAGATATATCATTAATAGGCATCCAGTGGATGCAAAGCATTAGTAGAAGTAATGTTATTTTCAACACAACATATTAACTAAGCTAAGGATAGGGAACTAATGAAATCCAAAAAGTTAACTGGACTCCATCCTTCCTCTGGCCTTTGAAAGCCAAAGGAAATCACCATCTCAAACCCCTTCTGGTCTATTTACCACCAGCACCTACAGCTCCTCTAAAATATGTTCAAATCATACGACTTCCCATACCCAAATTCAGTTTGAATCCCACTTCAAGAATTGAAAATGAAGCTCGCTACCTTCTGTTAAATAGGCCAGAGAAGGTAAGGGGGGTGAAATGAGATTTAAGCTGGAAATTTAAGGGTTTCGGAACTCTCCCATTCATGTCATGTAAGCTTCTTTTTTTCCTTTTTATGTACCTTAAATAAATTGGTTTACAAATACGCCTGCAACACCAAGGACGTTCGGAGTATTTAAATTAGGCTGCCAAAGACCTATGAGTAATCTTACAGCTTCACGTCACCCGTCGATGGGATGTTGGGAGAGTAGCTGTAAATGGGTGATTATACCAAGGAACACTTATATTAAGTCACTTGAAGTGTTAGACTAAAGTTAGAGGCCAAAGGGAGCCTTAAAACAAAATTCTAATTGAAGGTTTTATTACGTGGAAGTATTTCAAATAATCCCGGATGCGGTCTGACTTGGAACGAGCATATCTCCCAATCTATAAAGAGTTAGGGGACCTACTACCTATCAACTTAAAGGTCTATGAGTCTAGTTTCCAACGTATTAAATGGTTCACTAATACGACTTCAGATTAGATAGATATTTGCGTTTTCACGAGACTGCACAAGCAGGCAGGTGAGGTGGGCCCCTGGGTGAGTGGAGGCCTATAAAATCTCATCTCCTTCATTATGTATTCATTATACTTCGTTCCAAAACCAGAAAATCAGAGCATAAACCCAGAAATTCTCCATAGATCCTAGTGTTCTTAGCTCGGAAGCTTAACAAGTTGCTCTACATAGCGAGCCCGCCGTTTTGGTATAGTTTGCCCGGTCAATTTCATGGTGTAGCTTCAGGGGTGGTGTGGCAGCGGAGTCTTGCTACGTGGTGAGTTCGTGGCAGTGTTCCGGGGGTACATAGCGAGGTAAGAACCTCCTTGTATCGGTTTATAACTACTTTAGACCCCGAGTAGTATTTTACGGCGGAAATCCATATCTTTTGTCATATTGTCGTAGCACTTCTTGCCCTTGTTTGTTGATTGAGTTTTTACGTCGATTTAGTGGCGTGGAGGTGCGGGCAAAAGTGCGTAGGCCACGTGGATTCATCGGGAAAAGGTATGTTATGGTTATTCCCCTCTTTCGGCATGTTTCCCTAAAGCTTAGGAGCAATACGACTAGATTATGTCGTTGAGTTACTAGTAGCCATAGTTGCTTGCTGTTGGTTGCTTGAGTTGATATATCCATCCCTTGTTGGGAATAACACGCTTAAGCCCTGAAGCGAGGCTCAAAATGTAGAGCGCTTCGCGTCGCTTAATGTGCGTTTCAGTGTCGTCATCAAGGTTCTGAGGCATACTTTTATTTGCCAATGAGCCTCTTTTGAAGAGGCAACACTAAACAATTGATATTTCACTTTATCATAATTTTTTTTGTTCATATATTTGTCATTCATGCTAATAATTATTAGTTATGAACTAAACATATATATATTTGTATTGTTTTTCCCTTTGCGCCTTTTTTCATTAAAGCTCACGCTTTATTTGCGGATTGCGCTTAAAGCCTCAATGGACCTTAGAGATTGTTTGCTTTTGATAACATTGGTCGGGATTCATATTCCATTTATAGCGACTCCGCGTTTAGATACGATTTAGAGATTGTTCGCATAAGTCGCTTATAGTTAAATTGATCGCCTTCGGGCTGCTTGAATGTTTGTTGCTACCTACGGGACTATTGTGATTAGTTGCAGGGATATGACTTGTGCCTCCAAGGCTATATGCAGGTCGCTAAGGGGCTATTGAGATATGTACAAGCATAAGGGTTATAGTGATTTCCCACAGGGCCATAATGAAGCATGTTCATCACGGGCTATAATGATCGCCTAAGAGGGCTATGTGATGCCTACGGGGCTATGTTGATGCCTGTGGGGCTATATTGATTGCCTACGGGGCCAGATTGATGCCAATAGAGGTATATAGATTGATTGAAACCTACCGAGCTTATGAGGCCCCAATAGGTTGTATTGATTGTTGTTTGTACCTGTCGAGCTTATGGGGGTTGGTCAGGTTATAGTTTGATTATTATTGTATGATTTGTATCAGAAACCGTTAGGCTGTATCATGATTATTATTGAATCTTCTTTTCGAGTACATTCGGTATTTGATGATATCAGTTAAGCTCTGTTCAATTAAGTAGACTGCTGATTTAGTTTTGGTTTATAAGGTTTAATCCAAGAACATGTAAGTACGTTCTAAAATCTAGCTAACCTATGACTCCCTACCTGAGTATTTAGCAGTGCTTTATGATATAAGTTTCAGCTATTTCTAGATTCAGGAGGGGTAAGCATGGTCAGATTATCTTTGACTCTCTTAGCTGATTACATATCAACATTTTAGGATACTTGCTCAGCTATTCGCCTTGGATACTTGGTACATTATTTCGTACTGACGCCCCAAGCCTGGGGTGCTGCAATCATGCCTGCATGTCCTGACAGACAGGTAGACCGTAGACGGGCCTCATCCATAGTGTTGCTGAGTTCCAGCAAATTGCCAACTCCACTTCTTTCGGACTTGTCAGATTCAGAGGTTTGTTAGTCTTTTGTTGTAGATAACAGATGGGTAGGTCAGGGCCCTATCCCGACCAAGTATATTACCCTTAAAGGCTTGCAGACTTGGGATTGTATAGTGTACATTGTGGATTGTGTTGGACTTGTTACTTTTGTACTGTCAGCATGCCGACCTTGTTGGCCTTTGTGTATATATAGTCTTTTGTGACCCTAGGTATCATGGTGGCATCGACGGCCTGCATAGCATTCTGTGATTGAAGATATCATGGTGACCTCGACAGCCCGCATAAGGATTTACTTATGTTCTAGGTTAGATGAGATATTTGGTGTAGGATTCTCTATTGTGGCCTTGCCGGTCGAGGCTACTTATAAGCCGAGATATACTTGTTTGTATTTGTTGAGTATAGCTGGTGTGGGCCAGTAGCGTACATGTCCAGCTAGGTCGGCTCAGGGGTAAGTGTGGCACCAAGTGCTAGTTGCGCCGTCATGCCCCACTTCATATTTTGGAAAAAGGGGCCTTATAATGCATATATAAAAGGGCAACCCTTTCAAAGGGCTAGAGGGAAATTAACACAGACCTCACCGTTCTTACCTCCAAGAAGCACATACAGTAACATTAATCTTTCCCGCAATGTTTGACCTAAGTTGCGATAGATCCACCAGTTTCCTGATAGAGCTAATATCATAACCACGTTATGATTTGGTCTCCAGATGAACCCAAATAATTGACTAAGGGTGAAATTGGACAAGACAAGATATGGTGAATATTAAGGATAACGTTGGAGAAAAAAAATAACTACTAAAGGCAAGGAAAAACGAGCAAAGAGGGAAAAGAAAAGGAAGACCCCACTCTGTTCACGCCTGCTTTTTGTGAACATTCCTCCATTGCTACATAATTTCTCCCCTAAGTGCCCCTTAGGGGTTGTTTGGTGTGAGGTATAAGGTATAATAGTCACAGGATAAAATGCAGGATTATTTTATCCTGTGTTTGGTTGGAGGTATTAGTTAGTCCCGGGATTATTTATCCCACCATTTATAAGTTATTCCATATACATGGTGGGATAAATGATCCCGGGATAGCTAATCCCGGGATTAATTATCCTGGGATAACTTGTTCCCAACCAAACGACCCCTTATAGTTCATAGTCTCCACCTTCTGAGACCCCCTGCCACCCTAGCCCTGTGCCAACTCCTCTAAGCACCAAGCTTAGCATATACCCTTCTCCTTTCCCAGTCACTATTCACTATCTCTGTCCCTCCCCAAAACATGTCACCATTTTTCACACTATGATTCAGATACATCATCCTCCCTTCCTTTGTTTACGGAGATCGTCAAAGCCTCCCCCTTCACACCGAAACTCTTTCAGAATCCCTTTCTGAGCTAGTTTTTCTCCGATGAAAAGTGAGAGTTGGGATTTAATCTGTTTGTAGTCTTGCCAGCTATCTATCAAAAGAAGTTTTTTAAAATTATACCTCCAAACTTTGTCCAGTGAGGTCACATGTGCTCAAAATAAAGCTAGATTTTAGTAGCTAATCTCACCAAGGACCATCTGAAACAGAAGACATCTATCAAGGGCAGAGTAGAACCACAAAAGGATAGGGGCCAAATTGCAACTTCTATCAAACAACTTTGAACAAAAGGAATAACTTAATCCACACACATAAGACATTTGTTCAATCTAATAGTTGCCGCCTTACAAATGAAGGGAAAGTATAGAACAAGCTAAATGTATCAAAATTGAGTTCAATGGGTCCTCAGGTTTGCAGTTTCTCTGAAACCAACAAAACAGAGACCCCTTTGCAACCTTCCGCTGAAAAAATATAGCATAACTTACTGTAAGAATGTAATAATCTTTCAAACCTGTTAGGAAGACTATCATAGCCACCATAGTAATGCAGAAGGCACTTCATGTTCAGTGGATGAAGGATAAGGTGCTGACCATCAACTGCCTGAAATAATCAGACACTATAAAACATGTATAAAGCTGTGCATTACATATCTCACAGAACAAAGTGAAAGATATTGACTAAACGCATGGAGTGGCAACATGATAAACAATTGTAAGACAGTTCTAACATGTGATATTGTTGAAAAATGAGATTGTGGCACTAAAGCCGTCAAAACTATGCTTAGTTCGAGTTGACAAAAGAAATTGAGGCTGCAAAGCTGTCAAATGTTATGCTTAATTTGAGACGAACTCTGTTATGGTAGGATGCATTAAGGAGTTGCCACGGAGCTGAAGGGAAGAAGCAAGCAGAAGCAGAACAAAGCATGAGAAACGACCCCCACGCAATCAAGTGGACCATGAAGGAGAGGTGCAAGAGGGTATTCGAAGGTGTCAATAACACTGAATACACATACACAAATGGAAAGATTGGGCTCTTTCCAGCCTCTTTTTGAAGCAGTCAAAACATTCAAGTTTCTATGAAAGATCAGATGACCTTCATGGAAAACAATATCTTTGCACCGTACATCTGGCGTACATGGCTTTCCCCTTTCCCCGAATGAAATCCCATCACTAGTTGCTATAATATACTACCGGTGTTGATATATCAAAACCTAATAGCGCACAAAATTAAGAACGGAACTTTCTCTGTGGAAAATGGTTTTACCCCACTTTGCCTGATGTATTTAAGTAAGGGAAATAATCTATATTCCTGAATAGTTTTGCTCAGCAGCTAAAAACACACTGAAGAACATGTTCATGAGAGGGTGGATTCAACAGAATAAAACACAATCACTTAGAAAGTAGAATAAAGCCTTCCTCCCAGTCATCCCAACCACCAGCAACAAACTGAATTGAAAACACTGGGCATGGTTACCTAGTACTTGTGCTTGGCAGGTACCCTGTAGAATAGTGCACACCAAGCTGGACATATTTTGTGGGCTTATTAACCTGGTACATGTGCTTGGCAGGGACCTGGTAAAATAGTGCACATCAAGCTGGATATGGCACCATCGTTATAAGAAAAGAATTATCTTTTGATTATTATAGTTGAAAAAAAGAGCAGAAGAGATCACTAGCTAATGATGGTATCCTACCAGCTTGGTGTGTGCACTTCGGCTATTTCACTGGGTACTTTCAAGCACAAGTGATCTTATTACTTTTGTTGTTAAGTATTTCCACGTTTGTTGAAGAAATAGGTTATTGTCTTCTTATAAGGTCTAATCACCTCATGAGCTAACTTCTAATACAAGTTAAGGTCCATTTTCATGTTAAGGCATCAGAGCTAGACTCATCCCTATTCTTTGTTACTCCATACAGGCTAACCACATTATGTTGTCTACTCTCCAAATGTCCAATGCTTGACATACAGGGGCGGGGGAGGGGGGGGGGGGGGGACTGGAGGAGAGGGGAGGATTTTAAGTGTCTCACTTTGGTTGAAGAAATGGGTTGTTGTCTCCTTGTATATCTCTGAGTAATCCTCACCACATAAGCAACCGTTTGGGGTGAATTAGGCCCAATGTCCATTTTTCTTAATGGTACACATGCATCTAAATGTAATACACAGACATTTGCGTAGGAAAAACAACATCTTCATATGAATTCACCTGGTAGAAACTGTAGGAACTGATCTCTTCTCTGTCTGTAATGCCACTAGTGTCCTTCTGTAGGCTCTTGTTATTATCATATAAGGACAATGAAGATCCAATACAATCTTCTATTGATTCAACATCTGCAGCTTGAATAAGCTGAGAGTCCCTCAATACCTTATTGAGAGTTGACTTCTCATGCAATGTTGGCTTATCAGTTGGATGACTGGATGGCATTTCAGGAGTAGATTGACCAGCAGAATGGGCATGAACACTTTCTGTTGACTGAGAACTATAAGAGCACTTCTCCAAACAATTATCTTTGTCAGATTTGCTGTTCTGGACAGCAATATGTTGCCTATTCCAGTACTTCTTCCTCTGCTCCAATTGTTCCATTGCAGCACAGACAAAGGGAAGTTTCTCCAAGTCATCAACTAAGCCTGAATCTGCTCTAGCTAACCAACTATCAAGATCAGACATTGCCTCTCGGACAGAAATGTCAACATCTGACGTAAATGTGAATTTAGAAAATAACTTTTGAACCTCCTCTCCACCAACAATGCCATCATTATTTTTCAAAGATAAAGTAAACGAATCCTTGTGACGGGTTAAGAGGAAAAACTCAATGACATCACCGACACGAAGTTGCTTAACGTTGTCAATTTGAATGGTGTACAAATCCTTGGAAGATATCATCATAAAGCACAAGGGGCATTTCTTCTTGAAATCGTCCTTATGGTCATCTTCTTCGGAGATGATAAAATATTGCATAACACATGGAAAACAAAAGATATGACCGCATGAAGTTATCTGAGGACACAGAGGATCCTCTAAGCATATGGGGCATTGAACATGAAATGGAGTGGAATATCTCACACAAACAATATCTTCCCATTGTAACATTTTGTCTGGATCCATTGAGTCAGGTGTGTAACTGCCTGAATCCAAGAGAACAAACTTGTAATTTGCTTGAAGAAACAAGTCTTTGTTGTAAGGCTTTCTTTTCACGTATCTCCTTGGAGGAGGCATCCTAGAGTGTGGACGAGAAATGGGATCATACTGAAAATTGAGCAAGTGGTTTCCACTAACCATCTGGGTCCTCCTTGTAGCTGAGCGGGTAACAGGACTGTTGGAGCCAAACTGGTTGAGTCTGTCATTGTTATGGCGTGGTGAACTTCTGAAACCATCTCGACTGTTCACCTGCAAAATTGTGAAGAGCGAGAGCTGCATTAGTTAATAGGTTTAAGAGAAGAGGAATTACAACTTTTTACAGCACGCAGAGTAAGTATACCTTTTTGGAGGATCCACCAGAAGCATATGCCATGTTTTCTGAGAAAAAGAAAAGCATAAGATGGGAAGAATATGAAGAGATGAAAGTCGTTCCAAACAAACAAAATTAGACAACATACATACCTGACAAGTTGGGGGAAGGGCGAGAGGGTTGTTGTTGCTGTTTGGATCCATGATTGGAGTTAGGGTTTGAAGAAGAAGAAGAGGAAGCTGTATGATTGTCGCTATGGGAGGGCAAGATGGACATGAAAGATGATTAGGCAAACGGGGGTTTGATCTTCTCGGGTTTTAGCCAAAATATATGCCCCGCCTTCCTTTACCTTTACTTATAGTATTATATACTCCATAAGCACCCATTATTCTACTTTTTTTCTCAACAGTGTTATCAAGAAAAAGTTACATTTTTATAGCTTTCAAAAAAAAATAATTGTTACTCCTTATCTATCTATATCTATATCTATCTATCTATCTATCTATCTATATCTATATCTATCTATCTATATCTACCTATCTATCTATACTATATTAAAAGTGTGAAGCACCTTATAATATGATTTGAATTTTTTACCCTTCATTGAAAAGGTTTGCTTTAGACAAAGTTGTCTTTTCACCATTTTTCTCAAATAAATTATAATTACACATAAACACTAATATATATTAAAATATTAATAATATTTATACTCTTAAAAGTTCCCGCAAAATCCCTAAAGTTCCAAAAAATAAGTCGACGGCCTTTTCTTAATTTTTGACATATATATATATATATCGTATTTTTTACCCTACTTTTTGTAGTAGTATGCACGTTTATATAAATAACATAATTTTTTCATATCTGGAATATTTTTAAAGAAAAAATTATATTAATGTTAATTGTTATTTTCACATAATTTATTTATTTTATATAATTTTTTTAATTTATTAACATGTGCAACGCACATACATTAAGACTAGTACTATATTAAAAGTGTGAAGCATCTTATAATGTGATTTGAACTTTTTGCCCTTCATTAAAAGTCTCTCCTTTAGACAAAATCGTCTTTTTACTATTTTTCTCAAATAATTATCATTTAATTATTATCATAATATTTAGGACTTTGAAATTAATTCAAATTATAAATATTAAATATTTACTTATTTATAAAAGGTAAGAACTTCTAATATTTAATACTTTAAAAGTGACTAGAATTCTACTTCTTAAATCATTCCTTATTTGAACTATATTAAAAGTCCTAACATTTAAGTTTATTTTTTAAAATTTATTATTTAATTATTTTTAATAAAATAAAAATATCATGACAAAAAAGGCAAAATAAAAAACAAGTAATAATAGCCAAATCACACGAAAAAATGAAGAAAAAAAATAGTTTAGTTGTCACATTGTTACCCACGATTGGTCCCTTTTTCGGTTATTTAATAAGAGAAAAATGGAAAACTTATTAGTACTAATATTTAGAAATAATAATTTATGGAAGAAAAAATAAAAATATTCCATATTTAAGTAAATTTTTTTGGACGAAAAGATATTGGACTTCTATAAATTAAAATCATTCTTAAATACAACAATACAATTACATCCTCAACGTAGTTCTTCGATGAAGTCTTATTTAGGGGAAATTATTTTTCCAATAACTTTTAAAATTATTTTTTTAATATTGAGCATATGTATGTCAATTGTAGTTTATGTTTTGTTATTAGCTGTTATTTTTTTATTTTTTTATTTTTTGATTAATACAGGTGATAGATGAATGTTTGGTCAGGCTTTGAGGATTTTTCGTGAAGGTTATGTTTAATCGTATTATTTTGATATCTTGATTATCGTATTATTTTATTACAAATTATGTTTTGTTACTATCCATTGCTTCTTCTTATTATCCGTATGTGCATAATTAAAATTATTATCTTTAATATTTGATTTAAAGGCTTAAATAATAAAAAAATTATTTTAAAATTCTATACTAAAACAATAACATATTTCAGTATACTATTTATTTGTATCATTAAAAAATA